>FTLJ01000964.1:0-10419 GCA_900155495.1 Porogramme epimiltina
CCGCGCGGCGCGCGTCACTCGAACGGTGCTCCGGCGATACGCGCGCCTCCTCGGCCTTCGGCCTCTTCCCTCCCTGCCCCCCCTCACTCCCTCACTCCCCCCCCCTCCCTCTCCCCTCAGCTTCCTCCCCCCTTCTCCTGCTTCCTCGCACTTCTTCCCCGCTCGGCGATTGGCCCGCCCCGCGCTTACCTAAAAGCCAGCCTTGTCCTCCCGGCGCTCTACGCGCCCGCGCTTCCCACCGCCTTGGGGGAGGTCGACCGTCGACGACCTCCTTCTCGCGCTTCTGCCCCCCCACTGCCAGCGCCCGCGCCCGCGCGTGCGACCCGCAATCATCCCTTCGCCCGGGCTCCCGGCGGTCGCCCGCTGGCGCCGCCGCCGCCGTCGCCGCGCGTCTGGAAAATCCCGGAGAACGGCGAGAGAGCGCGCATTCGCGGCTCACAAGACCCAGGTACGCAAAAAATGCCCAGACGCCGCCTGCCCGCCTGCCCGCTCGCTCGCCCGCACGCGCGCCCGTCCGCACGAACCGCGCCGGTTCTTTCTGGCATCTCGCATCTGCGCAGCGGGCTCCAGAGTGCCGCCCGGCGCAGGGGCGCCGCTCGTCCGCACATGCACACACGCCCACACGAATCACACACGCCCGAGCGGTGGCACTGTTCCTCAGACGGTTAGGCTCGGCGAAGGTCGAGGGTTGATGGTGATCAGTTGGGGACGAGAGAGGTATAGCAATAAGTCATGTCGTAAAGACAGGTGTGCTACATACGCAAGTACGTACATGGACCTGCCGGTCGTTAGTCGTGAGAGGTCGTGAGCCGCCGGAGGGGCGACGAGATACTGGGACAACAGGGAGACGGATACACGAGGGCGCGGAGCAAGCATTAGACGTCCTGAGGACGCCGGAGAAGCGCAAAGCAGAGTCACGGAGGACCGGAATGGAGGTGAAAGAAAGGATGGCCGGATCGCAAGACAGTGCGGAACAATGTAAACGTCCAGGAAGCTCGAGGGAGGAGAGGTCCGATGGAGAGTCGAGAACAGCGTCCATGCGCCGTTCGATGGTCATGCAACGCCTACGCGCTGTAATACCCTGTATACGAAGCAAAGTGTCCGTCAACACCTGATATCGTACAGCGCTCGACGAGGGCCATGCGCCGCGCAACACGCCGTGTTCACGCAGCGTGCATGCAACATGCAGTGGAACACGGAGGCAAACAACGGCACATGGGCCGGAACGTGAGTACTCACCGCCATAGAACGGACCTTTCATTCCGTTGTAGTGCTCGAGCCGCTTCTGGAAGCGCCACACGAGGAAGAACATGTACATCTGCTCACAGGACCACAGTCATTAAGCGCAAACAGCCCGATGTGAGCTCCGGGGGTGACACTAGACACCGTGACAGGGCACGCACCTGGAAGACGAGGTCTACGATCAGGCCGCCGACGAACGCCGCATACAGGCTCGAGAAGCCTGTAGTGCAGAAGCCGGACGGGAACGACGTGCTACCGCCGTAGCCCGCCTCGGCCGAGTCAGTCCACAGCTGGCCACCGTTTTCGCACTCCCACGAGATCTTGTCCTTCCTGTGAAGTCAATCCTACGTTAATCTCCGGATCACTACGGTGAATAAACGATCCGCAATGGGAAACAAATGCAGGCCGCGGGGTAAGAAAGGAACTAGTGCGCGGCCGCCGGTACGGGTAGATCTACAAAGGCCTAGTGGGTGGGCAGAACATACCGCCACCTCGCCGATTCTAGAAGCGACAGAAGCGAGAAATTCGCGGATAAAGGTCCCAGCATGGAGGTGAAGAGATTGGGGTGGACATTGTGACGAGACAAAGGAGGGGAGAATACCCGCTGAAACATCAATGGAACAGATGACATACCCGCGTTGGAGTTCGACGATCATGATGATGGCGCGAACCAAGCAGAGGACGATAATGAACGGCCAGATGAATTTGCAGACTCGGATCCAGATGTACGACCGCTACAACGAAGCGTCAGCATTATTGACGAATAAACTCGACGGAGACCCGGATGGTGCCCCAAGTTGCTGGGGACTTCACCACTACTCACGTTGGAGAGGGCGAGGACGGAGAGGGCTGCAGCCACTCCCACACCGATTCCAACACCTCCGTAAATTTGCCTGGGAAAATGAAAGAGATAGGGGCGGAGGGGGTAAGTAAGAAGCAGAACACAAGACATGCGGAGAGGGCGCACCACTCCGGGAATACGAAGAACAGGTATTGACCCCAGTTCAGCAGGAAGACACCGCCTGCGATACTGTACGCCTGTCCGCGATTTGCGTGAGATCGAAGGGGAGTTCACTTCCTAATATTGACTACGTACAAAGATGACAACACCCCACGCAATAGCACCACCCCTCTAGAGAATGATAGTGCGAAGTTAATGCGGTGAAATTGGGCAGCATTGCTCAAAAAACGCACCAGAGGGAGCAGGAGGAGACAGTTGTCGCACCTGTGAGCGCAGATCGCAGTAAGGGGTACAGTGAGCGCTTCTGCATACATTTGGGTGGGCACAGCAGTTGGTTACGAACCACATCGTAGAGAATCACTTGCTGGATGAAGGAGAGAGAGGCCTTGGGAAATGCTCGTTACTGCTTCTTGAAGACTGCGAGAGCCTGGACTCGGTAATAAGGAATGGTCTTGATACAGGTCGTGAAATGGGTTTCGCAGGGTTGAGGGTCTTCAAGGAGAGCAGCGAGGAGCCACCTCACGGGCAAGGAGCGACGGGCGGGACGCGGTGGTCGTCGAGTGGGACGAGGAGCGGGCGAGGCACGTTCCTCGCTCTTCGCCGCCCCCCGCGGTGTGACCGCCGTCACTCTGACATCACCCACCTCGAACGAAAGCGGACGATCGCACCCACCGAGCGCTTGCATTGTGACTACGTGACGTCCGGTGACCCCTGCGCGTCCCAAGCGACCGGATGCGGAAGAGCTCGTGAACATGGAGACGCCGTGACAATGCCAGAGCCTGGTCCCGAACGCCATCGACGACCTCATGGATGGCGCCGAAGTGAGAGCGGCTCGTCTGTGGACTTTCGAACTTCGCCAAGTTCCACCTTGCTCAGCGTCGTGCGTGCCAGGTCACTCGATTGCAGGTTGGGAACACGCCCCTTCGACTCGAACGTCAACGAAGATCTCGGACTCTGTATATCGACCCCGACCCTGGATCTTGCCCGTCCGACCCTTTCGCCACGCGCTACTTTACGCCTTTACTCCTTCTCTCTCAGGCTCTCGGAACGGATGCTCCTGTCGCTGGACCGTTGCGGATGATGCAAACGACTGACATGGTCACCTGAGCATAGCTCACACTCGAGTCGCCTGCTTCTATCGCACGGAGACCTCGCGTGGTGCGTTCTTCCCGTCCCCTCGCCCTCACCTTCCATAGGCTCACGCGCGGCAATGCAAGACCACCGAAACACGTTTTTACTGCCAGGATTGCCAGACAGAGGTCCGACGCCTCCACGTCTCCCCAGATGACCTGGCCACTGTCCACTACTCCGCCATCCCGCAGCCGGTCATTCATCGCCCTGCGAGCCGTTGCCAGTAATCGGACTGACGCACTCATAACCCTCGTATTCGGGGACATTTCTCAGCGACCACGCCGTTTTCATTTCCGGAATTAATCCTCCACTCGAACCTTCCAACCAGCATGCCACGGCCCGAGCCGTCATCCCATCTAGGTAGTTGATCGAGGCGTACGCGCTCAGACGCAGATAACGGCGGGATCGTCCTTGATCCCATCCATTCGTCTAGGCTTGGTTTGAGGGCCGTCACGTAGTGTCGTCCCACACGGAAAGCGAGTTACGGTCTGGGTATCTCACGACATTCCCCCCACAACGGCGTCGCTCTGGTTCTTGGGACCCTCTCGTTCTTCTACCTTCCGCCCTTCTCCCGCCCTCTTCTGCCCCTTCATCTGCAATCGGTGTTCTCATCGGATGGGGCGCAACAGCTGCTACCGCGAATCCAACCCTCGACCCCACGTGTTTCCGCGGTTCAATCATCGATGACTGCGTCACTCTCAATATATCGCTCAAACAGCGAACGAACGGTGCCCCCCTGAACATGAGGCCTGAGGCATTGGACTTTGCTCTCCGACGACCGAGGCCAGCGAGGCCTGGACGCCCCGGACGTTCTTTGACAGGACACGCCCTCTCCGCAGTGCTCGAATTTCCATGCCGGTGCGCCGCTACTCCCTCCGAAATGAACGACGGAGCGACGCAACGATGGCCCTTCTGGTGAGCTCCAGCGTGCGCCACGAATGCTACCCCGCTTACGGGGAAAATGGAATCCAGTGGCAGGCGCATCTGTCTTCCTGCGCGCAAATGAACGCGCCGGAGCCCGCGCCGCCGCCAGAACGCGAGGGCGTCAATAGCGCGCCCCACAAAAGGGTGCCGCGAAGACGTCGCGGACGTTTGATCGCCGAGCTTGTGACGGCGGTGGTAGGCGCGTTGGACGTCTTCAGGAAGACCCGACCGGACGTCCGGAGGCGGATCCTGGGACTCGCTGTGGATGTAGGACGGCCTCGGCGGCGATTCCCTCACGGAGCGTAGTTTCCTCAAGGCCTGATTTCCTTTCTAGCCCAGGGGAAGTGCCTAGAACGACCCCAACACTTGCCCGTAGTACTCGGAATTGCAGCCGCGTCACCCTTCTTGTCTGTCCTTTTGCCAACTTTACACTGCCGTCGGTATCCCGTTGCATCCGCGGCGCTCGGCCCACTTCGTCGTGGTCCCAGACTCCGCTGGCCGACACTGGACCTGCCGGATAAGGCAGGCAGCGCCTACCAGCCTAAGTGTGTATCAGCAGTCGTCCTCATGTCGCCCCAACCTGCCTTTCGCAGAGGAAGCCCACCGGAACCAGGACGCGCGTGCCGTTCTGTGGCAAGAAGTGACTTGTCGCTCAGAAAGAGCGCTCTCGTGCACTTCGCACACGAGGCGACGTCAACTAGGGGCTGTTCAAGACTTCATGCGGCCATGGCCCGAAAGGCGAGGGTGTATCAAAGTTACGCCACCGCGCCTGTGGCCAGACGTGCCGCGCACCCGCTGCGGCATTGCGCACTCAAAAGCCTAGCTGTCTTTGGGCCGTCCCAGTCTCACAACTCTCTCCGCCACTGGTACGAAGATGACTCACGGAGTTCTCTCTATGTATACGCCCGCTTATCTGCCGTTGTCACTTGCAGCGACTGCGCCCGGTAGTGTCGCTCCCACCGCCCGAGTCTTAGGGGGAGCAATTCGCCTTCGTACGGCTTAGAAGTTCCGCCGTCACATCACCTTATCTCTAGGTACGAGATCGAGACGCTTCCCTCCCCCAAGAGCACAGAATCACTCATGCTCCGCCTATAGTAGTTGATGGCAGTTTTGTGGTAGCACACCACCAGCATCACGTACGTCAAAGTACCGAGCGTCCCGGAAGAAGACGGAAAAAGACACAACAAACTTTCCGCCGGTTTGTGGGCCAAGAGTGACCCCGACACGGAGTGGAGTGGCCTTCACAGAATGAGTCGCAGACGCAAAGCGGGCCTTGGCCAGTGAACATTCTGTGTTTCACCGCCCAAGGCGCACTTCTCGAGCCGAGCCGCGAAACTCTGAAGTTTGAACGATGCATCCCCACAGGACGAGGGGCGGGGCCAGAGGGGCGGTAACTAGCGGCCGCATCGGGGAGCAGGCACGGGGGGGGAGCTCGGTGGGCCCGCGGACGGGCCCGCGTCGAGCAGTCGGGTTCCCGTTTGGGGCGCCGGGCACCCCGCACCACGCGCGGCCGGCCAGAACGTTCGCACCCATCGCCTTGTCCGCTGCCGTAACCGCGCACCCCGTGGGCGACGCCGCCTTCCGCATCGGGCGCGCCCCCGCACCGACTCGTGCCCGCTGCCGCATCCGTCCGCCGATCCCCGCGTCCCCGCGACTGCGCCCGGGCCCCAGTCGCCCGATGAGGCCCGTCGCGGCGACCGAGCGCGGACGCGGACGCGGACGCACGGTGACGTCGTCCGTCCGCCCCGCGTCGTTCGCAGGGGCGCGGCGGCGCGGGCGCGCGCTTCCTTCCCCCGCCCGCCCCCGTCCCCGTCCCCCGCGCGGAAGGTCCAGAAAGCGAGGGGCGCGCTTCCGCGTTCACACCGCCGCGCGAGCGCGCCCGGCCGTTTCCACCCCTCGCCCGCGGACTCGCGGACTCTCTCGCGCGCGCGCCCCCCTCCCCACCGCCCGAGTGCGCGGCCCCTGGGGCCTAGGGCGCGTCCAGCCTGCCCCGCTCTGCTCGGGTCCGCGGGCTCGGAGCGGGGCGGCGGCGCTGGGCGGCGCCGGCGTGCGACGGCTGCCCACGGACGGCGCGCGTTCTTGTCTCCGCGAAGGCCTCGTCCCGCGCGGTGGTGGGAGCCGCCCGTCCCCGCCCCTGGGGGCTCGCCGCCCGTCCGTGGGCCGTCCGTTCGTTGTCCGACGGGGCAGCGCCGCCGCGCGCCGACGCGCCTACTCGTGCGTCTCACGGCGGCTCGGCAGGGAGAACATCCGAGAGGCAGATGAAGGGGGAGACGCGCGGGCGCTGGGGCAAGAATTCGGTGCGACGCCCTCGAACGAAGAGAATCCCCCTCAGGCGCTGGCGGGTGCGAAGGATGTGCAGCCTAGCCACGTCAGGTGTACGTGTGCCCCTTCATGCGTGGCGCCCGAAGGCTCGAAGTTGGTGCACATATTCAGGCACCCTCCCCGCTGTCGCGCATGCACAGGCACCGGGGCGCCATATCTGTGGTTAGCCCGAGGGGGGGCGCGCCGTAATCGTGAGCGACGGATTGCCACAGTACGAGCTCGACGTTTCCCCCTCGAACTGTTTCAGCGGGGGATGCCGATGGGGGTCGCGACCCGCGCAGTTCTGGACGTCGATGAAGCGGAGCCGTCCGACGAGAACCTGGAGGCGTGGCAAGGCGAGACCCGTTGGTTACGGTATATTGTATGCAACAAGGGCGGGCGTTGTCGTCCGAGGTGTTAGCTTAAGCGTTCCGCCGCCCCTCCTGGAACAGCCCGAATACAATGCGAGTGCGGGCAATTTACGTAGTCGCTACCCCCGCGGTGTTCTGTGCGCAAGTCCGTTCGGCAGCGACGCGCGCGACGACGACATCTGCGCAATGCGGCTGATGCACGACGTCACTCAGTCTCAGATCTTCCGCAATGAGGGGGAGGAGCTCCATCCGGAACACGGTGCGCCGAGGCGGGGCTCGACAGGAACCAAGTGAACGTTGATGCACGGTGGCGCGCATCCTCCGAGGTCTGGGGCCTTTCTGCTCACTGAGCTCCGGACGTCCAGCACGAGCAGGTGCCCCTCTCTCAGCGGGCGAGACCGAGCACACCGAACACACGCACAGAACGCAAGGCTGAGGGATACAAGAAGACTTGATACATCGCGCGCGGGCTCACAAACCAAGCCGACACATCACTACAGCTACAGCGTCCGTCGCCGACGAGAGGACCGGGGGCTCCAAGACCATGCCAACCAGGGGAACCGTGATCGCCCGCCCTGAAGGCGGCGTCCTGCGCTCGTACCTCGATTCCGCGGTAGTGCGGGAGCGTGTGCGAGCGAGGACACGTCACGACGGCGATGGTGTGTAAGGCCCGCCCTCGTCGAGAGGGCGAAAAACCTCCCACAACCCGCTCCCCATCCTCCCCAATCCTCTCTCCTGCGAGCCGGCCGAGTCCAATGGGGTTTCGGGAAATTGCTGTGGATGGTGCTAATGGAGCGGGTGGGTGAACGGCCTGAGCCGTCGGTCCGATATGTGAGTCGTTGCGCGGGGGGGAAGGATATGCGTATTTCGTGTCGTTCGTTGCCGGTCGTATCCTTCGTCATTGGCCGCCGCATTCCAGAGCCCAGGGGATATGATATAGTACAAGGATAAGGGTTACGTTCGGATAGATATCAATGTGGGACGGGTGGATAGGTGGATCGCTGGACAGTGGGCTCGTGTACGAGTGGGTGGGGTGGAATTGGTGTGGGCGGCCGGGTAACGTAGCAGTTCTTCGTTCTAGGGAGCTAGAGAAATGTCCATGGGATGGGCTGTCGCGTCGCAAAGCTCGGGAGGGCGCGGGGATACGACACCGCCGCACCAAAGGCGACGACGAGTGTCCAAGGCAAGAGATCAAAGCATGTTGACGAGACGGTGCAAGGAACCTCGCACGGATGGCCGATGGTGGATCAACAACGCGCGGGAGACAAGCTCACCAGCAGCGTCGGAAGGACCAACGGCGCATCCGTGGTTAGGTTACTTTGACTGAGACCAGCCTGCTGCGTCGAGCCGCAGGAGTCTCGTGGAGGTCGGGCTGGGACCAAGATGACGGCGAGGGCGACGCGTTAAGCGCACCGGGCGTTGCAGACGACCCTTCATGCCGTGAAGCCCGACCTCGTTTTGAGCTTTGTTCTCTTCACGCACGACGCGGTGTGCGACCCTCAATGTCCGATGTCGCTCTTTCCGGAGGCTTCAAAGGGCTGCAAGCAGAGGCGAGGGGGGCGAGCATGCGGGCACGGACAACATAAAGCCAAGCAAGGACTAAAGAGATAGGAGGGGGGAAGGGGGGGGGGGAGAGCAATGTCCAGTATGAAGCAAGAGGAGATGGGGGAACACACGACCGAACGGTCAGAATTCGTCGGATCCGGACGGGCTGGACCCCGCGGTGGGAGCATCGCCCGACGGTAGATGACCTGCCGATTGGCCAGACTGCGATCCCTCGGGAGGAGGAGACAACGGACGGCTGTCCATTCCGACTTGTCCTGGAGAGGGAGAGTTGTTGACTCCCAAGGAGATCTTTTCATTGAGCGCACGAAGTCTGGTCACTTCGGATTCCAGTGCCGCTAACCGCTGTTGTAGCTGGCGGTTGGTTTTCTCCAAATTAATTATATGCGTTGTTGCTGGAAGAATGGGAGGGTAAATAAAGCGCGCGGTGCGGTAGCACAAAGGGGAAAAAACATACCTCGCTCCAGCAGTGAAACCTTGCTGCTCTTCTGGTTGGAGACGGGCAAAGCATCTTTGAGCCTCGCGTACCCATCCCGAAGCTCGTCGCGGCGGCGCTGTTCGGCCTCGATGCGCTGCCTCCTCGTAGCCTCCTTCCTGGTGTTGGCGAGATCGGCTACGGTGCCTACCATGTCGTCGTCGGATATTGAGGGGCCTCGGCTACGGCGTCCCGCGGACGAGCTAGTGGGAGATGGGGTGGGATTATAGCGCAGGGGATGACGGTGTACGAGGCTGTTCGCCCGAGAGGAGGAAGGAGAGCCAGTCGCGCTACTGTTTCTCGAATGATGATAGATGCCGTCCGCGGACGTGTCTGATCCGGAAACGGGGGGCGAGAGAGGGTCATACATTTGAGGGGACTGCGGAGGGGGCGATGCGGACACAGGCATTCCGCCATGAGGCGGAGAAGTGTTGAATACACCTGGTGCGGCATGGGTGTAGTTGGGCTGGCCGGGCATAATCATTGTACGATACTGCATCGCTTGCTGGAGGTCTCCCTCGGACATTTGGCCTAAGGGTGACAATAGCGAGCACGGAGATGGGCAGGTCAGATCTCGGTTGTGGAGGCGTGTTAGGGAGAAGGCGAAAAGAACCCACGAGGAGGAGGGCCGGGGTGCTGCACGACACCCTGATAGGGAGGCATCGGGGGATACACGAGGTAGTTCTGGTCATCCTCTGATGGAGAGTACATGGCATAGGAGTTGGCGACAAAGTTTTGGGACTGGTCGTCGTGGTGGATGGGCTGGTGAGGATCCATGGGGGGCGTGGCGTGGTCGTGGACGGTCGATCGTGGAGAGAAGGGCGAGAGGAGAATGAGAGAGAAGAAAGGCGAGGCCGAGGAGATGTAGGGGGCGTGAAAGAATAACAACAATGAGAAGGAAGAGGCAGCAACAGGCAGGAACTGGCAGCGACCCAAGAGGTAGGCAAGCGACGAGCAAGGCAGACCCACCCCAGTGGCGGTCTCCCGATTACGCCCAGAGCGACGCTCTCTCTCGGAACGCGAATCGTCCCCAGGCTCAGCTCGCACGCCTGCACAGGCGCTCGCCCCGGCTTTTGTCGCCGCCCCGAACACAAACAACGCCCTTTATTGTCCGCGTCCCCATGCGACCGCCGTTGTGCGCGTTGTGCTGCTCGTCGTTGTCGCTGTCGTCGCCGTCTCCGCCGCCGCCGTCGTCTGCGCATGCGCCCCAGCGCCAGCCCCCCCAGCAGCCAGCCAGCTCGCCCGAGGACCCTGTACCCTGCCGGGCCGGCGCCTGTGCCGGAGTATCGATGCGGTCATTGCAGATAGATCTGATGATTGCGATCCAGGCGATCGTCTCGGCTCTCTTCACAACGCTCCCTCCTGCCCCTCCGCCACGTTCCTGCATTCTCTTCTCCACCCCCTCTTCCCTCCCCTCCCCTCCCCTCCCGGGCCACACATCCCTCTTTGGC
>FTLJ01000965.1:0-18007 GCA_900155495.1 Porogramme epimiltina
CCCCTCCCTTCCCACCCTCCCACCCTCCCTCGTGCACCGCGCACTCAATTAATGACGATCTACGTACATTGACAGGGGCGCCCCGCCGCCCCGCCTGCCCCCCCCCCAGATTTCCCAGCGGCACTCCGCCGCGGGCGCACATACCTGGAGCGACCCAGCACCAGCACCAGCCCCCCCAGCGCGGGGGGAGAGACAGGGTGCGCTTGGGAACGCGCGCGGTATTTACGGCAGATCAGCAGGGCGAAGACGGCGGTCGCGCCCGTCCGCTCCCGCGCGCTTCCCGCGGTGGGCGGACGCTCAGCGAGGCAGGAGCCCCCGTCGCGGCGAGGGCGAGGAGCGGCTAGCGAGGTCCCAGCGAAGAGGCCGCGAGGGCGAAGAGCCTCCCGGGCGGATAACGGTGACGCCATCTTCCCCCTCCCCATCGGGCAGTCGCTCATACGCAACGGGTGCGGGCTGCCGGTAGACGTCCTGCAGTCGGTCCCTCGTGCCATCCTTTGGTGCCTGCGCAGAGAGGGGCATCTCAGAGCCGTCGTGCCCTGCGCGGCCCGTGGCTGCAGAATGGAAGGTGGAGCAGGGACGAGGGGCCCGAGCGCGAGCGTGGACGCGCGTCGAGGGTCCTCCCAACGCAGCGCAGTACACCTTCCCCGCCGCTGTCTTCTGCTCCTCCCCTGTGTCCAGCTCAGATCACACCGCGAGCGGTGGCACCTCCACGCAGTGCTGCTTGCACGATATGTCGCCCTGATTAGCGCAAGGTGAGCTCACCGCGGCGAGTGCCTGGATGGTGATCCCGCCGGCTGGCGGCGGGGGCCGCCTGCCTGTCGCCACCGCCGCTGCGCGGATCGATGGGGCGACGGACGCGGGGGACTGATGGACCTACAACTCGCTCCGATAAGCCGCGCCTGACCGAGCGAGGGCACGCACAATGCGGGCAATCTGGAAGCTCGCGGGAGAACGTCGCGCGCCGCCGTCGTCCACGACACGGCGCTCAGGGGGACGTGCAGGGCTCGTGGGTGTGCTGAACGCTGGGGCCTGCGGCGTGCACGCACATTCGTGGCAACGTTCGTGAAGCCAGGAAGGTTCTATGAATACACGATGTGGTCCTTCTCCTCGCCCTCGGCATGCTGTCGACCGGGGCGGTTGCACTATCGTACGTAAGGAACAGAGACGGAGCATAAGAGCATAAGGGATAGAAGGGGGGCGTCGAGGCATAGGGCGTATAATCGAGGTGGCCGCAGTGCCTAGCATCATGTAAGAGGAATAAAGATCAATAAAACTCACGGCCGTGAAGGGAGGGGAGTGTTCGTCAAGAAGCAGATGGATAAAAAACCTGGAATAGGGGTACAATTTACGCGTCGTCCTCGCGCGGACGCTTCGTGCCTGCGTCTACAGGTCCTGTCTGGTGCTGTTGTAGCTGTTGCTGCTGGACCGCCCCGCCCGTCACGCCCACGACCAGCCCCTTAAGCCAGCCGTTCTCCCGCCGCAGCGCCTCGCACTCCTTCTCCAGCTCGCCCACGCGGACCTCCAGCTCCTTTGCCTTGCGCTCGAGAGCAGCCTCGCGCTCCTTCTTCTTCAGCCGGAAGCGAGCAGAAGCAGCGGTGTTACGCCGCCGCTTGTCTTCAGCGGCTGTCATCGGCGTGCCCGACGACTTCTCCTCGAGGGCCTCGGGCTCTGGGGACTCCTCGCGCGCGGAGGACACCGAGCCACGGGCCGTGCGTGCGCGCTTGGTCGACGTCGACGATGTCGTCGTGGTGGGGCTCGCAGCGGAAACAGAGGGAGAGGTGGAGGCGGCGGACTGCTGCGCAGGGGACGGCGCGGGAGCCGGCTGGGGCACATGAGGCATATGCTGCGAGCCGCTCGAGGAGAGGAAGTTGGAGGCTGCATGGAGGGACAGGAGCTGAGCGATGGTGTTGGGGGTCATAGCAGGCTGGACGGGGGCTTGGAAGGGGTCGATGCCGAAGCCCGCGAGGAGGCTACCGATGTCGAATGGGGGTATTTGCCCGAGCGCACCGCCGTTCTGTAGACGAGGAGGAGGATGTACGACACCGGTCGGGGGGAGAACCGTTCCCATCACCACGTTCTCGTGCGAGTGGGCCTCCGCCATGCCACTGCGCTGCAGGTCGTCGTCGTCATTGTAGCGGTCGACGTCGTCCTCGCTCGTGTCGCTGTGCTTCCCATCAATGTCTTTTGATTTGCCCTCTCCAGGGCGGCTCGAAACGAGGGGTTCGTCCGACTGGAAATTCAGATTCGTCCAGAGGTCGAGTTGGGCGTTGAGGTCGGAGAATGAGGATGGGATGGACAAGAGGTCCGCATCTGAAACGTAGGCGTTCGAGGGAGGGACGGGATGGACGATGTTGAGGCCTTGGAGATGCGATGGTGCCATCGTGGGCAGAGGTTGACGTGCTCAGGGATTCTCTTCTCTTGAGTGAATACGGAAAGTGCGGATAGAAGGGGGGGCTGAGCTCTGGACGAGCATTAGCAAGTCATGGATGGTGTGCGAGTGGGCGGTGTGCATACCAGTCGCAATGTCTGGACTGAGCCAGTAACAGGGCCAGGGCGGGGAGAGAGAGGAGAAGACGAGAGGATGGTGGATGAAGAGAAAACGGTGAGCGCAATCTCTATCTACCCGACCTGTTGCATGACTAAGGCACTGTCCAGCCGACCCCGATTCCGGAACACCCGCCGCGTGTGGCAACTCCGGTGGAGCGCCGCGTCGGGCAGTGACATTGCTCGTGACATCACGCCGAAGCCACCCCGCACTGCGCGTTGGGGGTACGTACAACGGGCTATTGCCCTCGCAAAAGGCTCAGATCGACGCAAACGTATTTATTTGAAGACTGCAAAGTGAAAATCCCATCCTTTCTCGACCTGTGTACGCTTGACTCGGGAGAACTCGCCACCGTGAGTCTCCTCACATGTATAACAAAGCGCAGATAACCACCACAAAGACATTGGTCGACCCAAAGGGTCTACATCACGGACTGCGATAGTTGTGAACTTATCGTAATTGAACTGCTATGTTTAGTGACGAGCTAATATGAGCGAGGGAAATGCTGACAGGTATCAATACAGGGATTGGTTGCCTTGGAGTAAGCTCAAGTTTTGAAAGGAAAGATGGACTGTCGAAGCAAAATTGTGTCTGGAATACGGTTTCGGTGGCTGATACTGGTAAAAAGTTGTGTCCACGGGAGGACCAGAGGGGGCGGCCATGACGGCCAGTACGAAAGAGCCTAGACCTGCAAGGGACGAAGGAGTGACAAGGTGGTCACATGTAGCCGCTAAAGGTTAAAGCGTCACAGTCGGAGAGAGGCGGGCCGACAGAGCGCTCGCGGGGTGTATCAGCCACCAGGAGTCCCGCTTGGATCCCGGTCAGACATCGCGCGCCAGCTGACGAATCTCTGACCGACTTGGCGCGATGTTGACGTCGTCTCCGAGTCATCTCGCTCATCCAACCCATCTTCTCCACAGACTTTATCCTCCCGCATACAGACCCATTCCGGCATCTACGCCACTCTCAGGTAGATGCTATTGGAAGGCTTTGGAGGGTCTGCGCCCCAACTGCGGGGTCTTGCGGACTCTGCGCATGAAGGGAAGAAGGTTTATCCCGCCACCATCGATTAACCCGCTCTCGCACCGCCATTTATTGCTTTCCTATCTCAGCGACTTTCTACATTTGAGTATACCAGCATAACACCGAGGGGTCAGTAAGTTGATTCTTGCGTGGATCTCATTGCTCTCACGGACCGGGGAATCTGCAGTTGGGACACCTTGCATCTTCAACGCCGAGCGGTGAGCTTAGAAATCGTGTCCGTTCGAAAACGCATCAGCACGCCTAGAGAACGAGAGGAACGTTAGAGGTGTTCACAAGCCTGCTTCTATATCAGAGCGTGTATGCACTGTCAGCCGTGCCCGAACGCTGGATTACTAAACCCCGCGCCTAGTCTCTATTCGTCTTTGTAGAATTTATGGAGAGAACGGAGAGATAAGGAAGGTCTTCAAGCACACTCACCGTCCGTAGCACATTGCATCCCTAGCCTCCTCTTGTCTGCTCCCTCGCTAGGCCCAAGAACCCATCTAGCCCGAGAAACTACCTAGCGTAAGAAACCATCTAGCCCAAGAAACCATCTACTATCCGACATTCATTTTGCATGTTGTTACGTTACGACATGCTAAGGCAACTGAGTAAGATCTTGCACGTCAACCGGTTCAACTGAAGCCTTTACGCCATACGGAAACCTCAGTGGCATCCGCCTATACCATGTCAGAATGATCAACCACGCCGGACAGCGCCAAGAAACCTCCTTAGAACGGACCGAATGCCTACACGAATTTGAACGCCACTTCCGACGACTCGCAACTGGTCAGGACCCTGCGTTTAACGAAACGCTGGGTGGAAGCGAGTTACTCGGTCACCCCTGGGTTTGGGCTCTTGCCTACCCCACCGCAGGACCTGAAAATTTGGCTGGCCAGCCCTGATCCACCTCCGCCGGAGCGCCATGGTTGCTAGTGTCGCTACGTATCCGCGCTACTAGCAACGTAACAGCAAGCGGTGGTTGACGTGGGAGGTAACGTATGTTTTACCAGCGCCGGAAGAGGGCGCCACCCTAGACCAGCGTGAGGACGATCGTCAAGAAGGCACACGACCTCACATCCCCGCGGCGATTTCGGCCTTGTAGAAGACCAGACCGCCGGTGCCAGACCGCGGTGTCGAGGAGCCCAGAATCCGGGATGGTCGCGATACCCCTGCGCGTTTGTTTACCGGTCTGACGACCGACCGACGCGGGCGGCAGCCTCCCGCAGGCGACGCAATGCCGGGACTCGGGAGGACGTCATGAGTGATGGGAGTCTCGATCAGGAGCCACGAAGGCGGTCGGGCGTCAAACGCGCGCACAGACGATTTCGGCGGTCTCTTTCTTCTCTGCCTCCGTCGGTCCATGCTGGCCCCTCCTGGCCTCGGCTCTGATGGTAGCGCAGTTCTAGCGGAGGCCCACGCATGCCCACACTCGTCTCCGCCCTCCGCGATTCTGTGAGAGACCTGTTTCAAGCTAGCCAGCCGGACACTCGTTGTCGCACACCTGCCTAGGAGCTCTCGAACGCCCCGCAGCGCCCTCCCGAACGCCCTTGTCATATCGTGAGTAATAATACAAATCAATTCACCCGCGGTTTTGAACCTGACCCTCTCGCGTATCTCTCCGCATCGTCACTTTCATCTATATGCCGGCCGGCCGCCCACGGCCACCGCTTACTCGACAGCCATCACCTATTTACCCACGCGCTTAGCCCGATGGTCCCCTCCTTCCAACATAGACCGGGGCCCCTGGCAAGAAGCATGCCCTCGAGCGTGGATTGAATGGCTTCGTAGCCCCTCCGCTTGCCCATGGTGTACGGCTAGGCAGGGGGCTCTAGCGCACTGATGGATTGGAACCACTACCATACAGGGTGCGCGTTCTGGTGGTCTTCTAGCCCTTCTTCTGCTTGGGCGCAGTAACACGAGCACATGTAGCGGATGCCGTTCCTGGCTCGGGCGGCGAAACCGACGGCACGCACATCGCCCAGCCCCATGTCCGACGATAGTAGGCATAATGGCACCGGGAACCAATGGCAATATCTTTCGATCGGCTTGTCCCCGCGCCGCACGGAAACCGTACACAACGACCACCAAGGACGACGTCAAGCGTAAAAAGCTCACGACATGAATGGAAACCAACCACCAACACTGCGTGTATGTCATTGTGGCTGGCGCCAGATGCTTGGGTGCGCCCATCGGAGACGCCCAGCGCTCTAGACATCCCCGATCTCCAGATCTAGAGAGCCAACTCCGCTCTTTCGCGTCAACACCCACACTCCTTGCCCGAAACGCCTTCACGCTGGCAAATCGAATCCACCGCAGCGGCGCAGCGGACTCCAGCGGAGGCGACCCTGCCCCCAAAGCGCGCGCACTCATCGGATATTCCAGCCATACGTTGATACTCTCCTCATCGAGAGCCCATTGTGACCATGTCCCGGACAACGATTACGAGCTTACCACAGCCACGTGTAGGCCGAGCCCCTTTCCGACGAGAATATTGCTCCCCGGACCCCCCTTGCCTTCCAGCTGGGCAGTATGATTGCCATGCAAACCGCTTATGATGGTGCCGCGCTAGAAGATCTAGAGTGGGCGCGCCATCACACTTCTCGGTTATCCCGCGTTTTTTTACCGTGGTACTCATCTATTGCAAACCTGAAAAGCAGCTCCGAAGATAGACGAGTGTCCTCGGCCTATGTATTGGCCACCCCCGAAGCCCTCATCGACACAACACCACCCACTTTCCTCAACTCACCATGCGTTCACCTCCCTCGTCCTTCGTGCTCCCCGACCTCCACGCCCTTACACCCTGGGCTGGAGGCTTCAACCCCCACTATGTGCGCTTCGTCGAGGAGGGCGCAGAGCGGGCCGCCCTCTACGCTCACCTTCCAGAACGCAAGCACGCCTTCTTCCGGCAGAAGACGGGCGAGCTCCTCGCCGCGTACTCGTTCCCCTGCGGCTCCTTCGAGCGGCTGCGCGTCATCCGCGACTTCATCGACCTCCTCTACGTCGTCGACCTCACCACCGACGACCAGACTGGCAAGAACGCATGGGGGACCGGTCTCACGTTCTACAACAGCCTGCGCAGCGAGTCGTTCGATGATGGCTCCCAGCTATGTCGGCTTACCCAGAAGTAGGCTTCTGATGCCACTCCCGCGAAGCGTCTGCCGTGTATAGATCTGACCTTCTCTACACCAGGTTCACTAAGGGGCTGCGCGAGGCATGCCACCCCGTATGCCCGTCTCACTACCACCGGTTTGTTGAGCAGTGCAGAGAGTACACCGAGGCCACCGCGAAGGAGGCCGAGTATCGCGAGCGGGGCATCATCCTCGACCTCGAAACGTATGAACACTCGCGGCGTAATGCGAGCGCCGTCCGGTGCTGTTTGACCCTCGCGGGAGTCGCCCTGGGCTCTGATCTCCCCGACGAGATCATCGACCACCCCGACTTCCACGCCATGCACATTGCAGCTGCGGATATGGTCTGGTGGGCAAACGTAAGTGCTGTTTATCAGTCTTTTGTAACGCATCTTCCTGACTGCATCCCTCGACGTAGGACCTCTATTCATATAACATGGAGCAGGCAATGGGACACGCCGCGCATAACGTCCTCACAGTGCTCATGCACTCGAAACACCTCGACCTGCAGGGCGCCGCGGACGCCGTCGGTACGCGATATGCCGCACTCATACGCACATACCTCGACGCGAAACGCCGCCTCCCGTCGTTCGGGGCGCGTGCCGACGCGCTCGTCGCCGCGCACGCCGCCGTCTTCGAGGCCTGGGCCGCGGGCAACCTCGACTGGTCCTTCCGCACCCCGCGCTACTTCGGCGGCGCGCGCGACGCCGTACGCAAGCTCCGCATCGTCGCGCTCCACAGGGCGCCCCCTCACAAATCGCACGCCCCCGTCGCCCTGCCGGCGCCCGTCGCTCCTCCCCATCCCGCGGCGCTGGTATCGCTTGCGCAGCGCGCCTAGGCCCTCTTCACCCATCCCTCACCCGCTCCCGTCCCCGTCCCCGTTGCCGGCGGCGGGGCTGAGTGTGAGTGTGAGCGTGGGCGGCGAGCCCGAGTCCGCGGGTGCGAGCCAGAGGGCCGCCGCGGTCGTGGCCTGGGCCCGGGACCTGGGCACGGCCGCGCGGTGCGCTCGCGCGTGTGAGGGCGTCCGGGCCACGACGCGCGCGGCTCTGGCTGGCCAGGAAACCAGGGGCACGCGTGGCGCGGACGGGGGAGGCGCGTCGGCCCTCGGGCGTCGGGAGGGGGCTCCATCATCACCCACGCGAGGCCCCCGCGCCGTGCCTTTGGCGGGGGCCCCCACACGCGCGGGTCGGCGCGGCGCGCGGCTGCGTGCATGCGCGTAGGATTTCCGGTCGGACGTTGGAGGGAGAAAGTGTCTCGACTTGGAAGGAGGGTGGGGTGGGCAGGCCCTGTGCGGTGACGCCCCTGCACGGTGTCGCGTCGGTGCTTGTGTCGTCGCGGATGGTGGGGTCGCAACGTGTACGAATAATGGCTTGTCGTCAGAGATTACTGTAATCTGTCGAACTAATGGCCTAATCAAATTTGTATATGGCGGACCGCAGATGCGGGCGCGCCGAATATGTATCATCTTTTATGACCTGAAAGTCATTAACGAGCCTCGTGGGCCACTAGACGCGCTTCGCGGGTAGATGTGTGAGAAATCATCAATCCAACAACTAGGCGGCGTGGTCGAAATACCGAACCCTTCCCGGAAGCTGTTGTTTCTGGAACAAGGAAGACCTTCGAAGGACATCCAGCGCAGATGAAAAGAATAACTTCGTTGTTCGATTGGTATTAGTGATGCGCGACTACCGACTAAGATGTCCAGAAGGGATAATAATATAAGGATGCGGAGGTGGGGGGAGGAGATTACTTCGTCGTACTCGGGATCCTACCGTTCTGCCGAAATCGTTCGAGCTTGTAAGGGGGTACCAGCTAACCAAGCGATAGCGATCGAGTCCGTTCGTAGTCCATATCATCACACACCAACAGCTTCCCACAAGCGGGACCGGGTTGCGCCGGTGAAACATAGGAGGCAACGCCACGCGCACCTCAAAGCAGCTGCTTCCAGCCCGCCTCACGGCACTTCTTGACGAGGCGCTTCACCTCTTGGGAGCGTGCGCGCGTAGTGACGAGCAGAGTGTCGGGCATGTCGACGATGACGAGGTCATCGACTCCAAGGAGGGAGACTAGCCTGCCGGACCCAGGGACGACAATGCCACCGGCCGCTTGCTCCGTGACGACTGCGAAGACGAATGTTATACGCTGCGCGCATGTACACGAAGGGGGAACAAAGGACTCACCAAGATTGCCATCCCCGAGGATGCGAGGCTGGTTCGACTCGGCAGGGAGGAGGTCAGCGAGGGAGGAGAAATCTCCGACGTCGTCCCAACCTAGCAATTGTGTACCCGCGTCAGTTCGTGCTAGCGCGCCACACTAGAAGCCCGCCCCTCTTGACTTACCGAAGGTTGCCGGCACGACCGCGACCTTGCGGTCCATGGCGGCGGGCTCGGCGACGGCGTTGTCGATCGCGATCTTCTCGAGACTGGGCCACACTTCGTCGAGGACTTCCTGGCGGGTGGTCTCGTCGTCCCACGCGAGCGCGATCTTCTGGAGGCCTTCGTGCAACTCGGGCTTGTACTCCTTGAGGAGTTCCATGAGGAACGCCGCCTTCGTCACGAACATACCAGCATTCCAGCGGTAGTTACCCGTCTTGATGTACGCCGCGGCGGTCCTCGCGTCGGGCTTCTCCTTGAAACTCGATACGAGCCGCGCGTTGGGCGCGTCGGACATACCGAGCTTCTCGCCCAGACGGACGTAGCCGAAGCCGGTTGAGGGGTGGGAGGGCGCGATACCGATGGTGACAAGATAGTCCTTCTTTGCGACCTCGACGGCTTCTGCGACAGCGGCGAGGAAGGCATCATCACCGGAGATCATGTGATCCGCGGCGAAAGAACCAATGATCGCATTCGGGTCGCGGACCGCCAAAACCGCGGCGGCGAGACCGATGGCGGCCATGGAATCCTTTGCACTCGGCTCGCAGAGGAGGTTATCGGGAAGCAGGTCGGGTAGCTGCTCAGTAATACTCGTGACGTGCGCAGGGCCAGCGACGATCGCGGTACGTGCAGACGAAGAGAGAGGAATGAGACGGTCCCAGGTGGCCTGGATCAGGGACCGGCCCTTGAGAGTGAGGTCGAGCAAGAACTTCGGATGGCCCTCGCGGGAGAGAGGCCATAGGCGTGTGCCAGCGCCACCAGCGGGAATAACGACCCAAAATCCGGGAATCTCGCGTACACCGAAGGAGAATTGCGTGAGCGCATGGTCGCCCAGCGGGGACGGCGCGTATAAACTGGGTGGGACCACAAGGGAAGCCACAGTGGTCGGAGAGAGGAAGGGGGTCCTTGCACGAAGTTGTGGGCTGCCAGGCGCAGGAGTCTGGAACCCAGGCGTTCCAAGCCTGGATCCGTTCTGGTCCAGAAAGCCGCGTTAGTATTTGGAAAACATGAAGCAGAAGAACGTAAGTGGAAGCGTTCCGGGAGACTCGCTGCTGCGCATGTAACTGCATCCTAAAAGAAGCGACATTGTGGTTTGTTGCGACCGCCCCGACATCTGTACGGACATCCGGACGGAGGTGGAGCAGGGTAACCATGTCTCCGAGAACAATCATGATCCGTACCAGGCGATGCGCATTTCACGGCAACGCCTACTGCGGAACACGTCGCGGACATTCGGACTTCGCGCTTTCGGCTAGGAGGGCTAGCGCTGCACCTGTCGCGCATAGCGCGGGAACGTCGGCCACGTCGCGCCGTACTGCTAGCACGGCGCGGCGGAGGTAGACCGTTGACACCCCCAGCAGCGAAGACGGCATATCGAGGTCCACAGCCGAGAACTCAACGCCAGATGTGGCACGTTCGTCCCCCAATCTTGATGTAACAACGCGCGCGGCGCAGAGGCGGAGAAGGAAGGCGGGGGAGGGGCATGAGGACGAACGTTGGAGACACACCTGGAGACCCTCCCGGACCATACGTTCAAGGCTCGCGTTCGCCTGCCGGAGTTCATGGCATTCAGACCTGAGCTCAGAGATCTCTATTTGCTGTGGGTTCTGCCGTCAGTCTTTGTCTCGTCGAGCGAGTGCGCCGAGGTGCGGACTGACCGACTTATGGACCGCGTCCATGATCTGCCGGAACATGAACTCGATAGCAGGGCCGCCGGGGGCCTGGATGGGGGCGATCGGAGACGTCGCAAAGGGCGCAGCCATGGCGTCGAGGTAGAGATGGTGGTGGAGAGGGGATGAGATGGACGGAGAAGAGGAGCACGGATGGACGAGCTTGACGTGTCCGCCGCACTCGCGCCCGAGGCCCGAACCGAGACTGACGCTGCTGCGCGTGGCCTCGCACTGGTCCGTCCCGCCAATGGGCCGGCCGAGCCGGGCTCATCAACTTAAGCATCCGTGAGAGCTCCCCATATGGGCGTCTTCCCCCCTTCATTATGTCCTCACCGCGGAAGAGGCTCATTGTGTCGCTTCGATGCTTCAACATACGCCTCCAGGCCCTACTCTCCCAGAAGGGCATTCCAAGCCGCCATATGTGCAGACTAAACTACCGTTTGCGGCTCGAAGAGCCTCGACTCGAGCAGAACAGGAATTGTCATTACTTTCGCATTTGAGCCAGACCGACATACAATCCCGCCCATCGATGACGAGATGCCTCCGTACATGCGCAAACACCTCAGATGCTTGCGTGTATATAACCAGACGGTGTCCCTCACTTGCTTCGTGTTGAAACTGCCGTCGAGATTCCAGCCGCATCCATGTATACGCCGTCAGCCTCCCCACGGCCTTCGCCAACGTTGCTTTGATGGGAAGCCTAGAAACCCGATCCAGGCGCGCAGTACGAGGAGATGGGTTCGGAAAGGAGACTTGACTGTCCCGAGGGCCGTCACGGTAGTCCAATTTGAGCGTTCCGCGATGCTGAGTTCAATATACCACTCAGTTGGCTGCCCGACTGTTGGCGGTCCAAACTTAGCGAGGGCGTCGAAAAGGCTACAGAGCATACCTGATATATCGCCCTTGGACCCCAACGAGTCTATACATATACTCCTTCGTCCTGTTGATCGCCTGTGTGCGTTCGTGCGCCGCGAAGTCGCGTGCCGTGTCGTTAGCCTGCCCTCGACGTTGAGCCATTAGTCCCCCGTCGCGGAGCCGTTTTTCATTCTCCGCCGCTCCCGCGAGTCCGCCA
This sequence comes from Porogramme epimiltina, assembly GCA_900155495.1. NCBI lineage: Eukaryota > Fungi > Basidiomycota > Agaricomycetes > Polyporales > Polyporaceae > Porogramme > Porogramme epimiltina. The sequence goes on from FTLJ01000965.1 coordinate 11,814, forward strand.
AGGGGCCGCCGGACGGCGGGACGAGGCGGCGTCGAGGTCGAGACTGATGTGTCGTCGAACATGAGACCACAATGGTGCCGTACGGTCTGGCAACGTCACCGCGAAACTTTGAACATGGACTTGACTGGTCCAAAGGTGAGCACCGGAGTGAGCGATTGCTCGCCTCTGCTTCTGATAGTAGGAACTTGAGGCACTTGCAAGGCAGCGACTGCAAACTGCGACGGTGAATAACATCGAAACCGGGGGCCACGTTGGTTGTGAAAGACGACATCCACCGGCTCCGAATCTGGGAAGTCTTGGACGATGGTACGTTCCTCGCTAGAGCTTGAGAGTAGGCCGCTGTGCACTGATGATGCGGCTTCCATCATTAGTCACTGACAATGTGAGCGAATGACTCCGGTTGGGAGACTCTGCCGTGAAGAGGCTGTCGGTATGCAGAATCATTGGATCGATGCATCGCTGGGATGGCGTGGTACGGAGGGGGAGAACGTCTGACTCGTAGCAACGACTGCTGGAAGGCATTTGAAGGAGGGCGCAGCGAGATGCTTCATCCAGGGAAGGAGGGGATGGGGCACCTCGCAGTGCACCCAGCGAAGCAGTACGGGGCGCGGGGGCACGTTGTGCTCCCGCGACCCGCACAACATACACAACGAGGCCCTCCTACTGATTATCCTGCTGATCTCGGTCGATGCTCATTCTCCGCCGACCGATGGCTTCCTGCCTAGGCATATTAACTGCGTCTATGACAACTTCTATGAGCTCTCCCATGAATCTACGACGGTTCTCGGCACTCACCGCGCTCAACCCCTACCCTCGTTTCCGCTCTGAATCTCATGCTTTCCGGGAGAATGAACCCTAGGCGGTTCGCGAGCGCCGATGGAAGAGCAGATGACGGTACATTGTATGCGGAAGCAAGGCTGTCGGGAGCGGCGTGGGCCGCGGGGACGGTTGCCGGTGAGTAGACGTGCCAGCCGCAGGCGGGGAGCCGTCAGGAAGAATGAGGGATGAGTGATTTGTGCTCTGCTGGTCTAGGGCTGACGAGTTGCATGCCAGGTTTCCGTCCCTGGGGGGAGGGTGGCCTCGTTGGCGAACGCCATGAAGACGGCGAGATGTGGGCCAGCTCGGCGGTGCAAGAGGGTGGATGTGACGCCCGAACGCCCGCACGGACCCCGTCTGCGTCCGCGCGCGATGGCCATGCAATACGACGCCCCCCATCTTCGACAACAATCTCCCCCTCCCTCAGGTCAACGTCGACCGCTCGCGATCAGATCCAGTCGCAGCCCAGAGCCGACACCCTACCCTCAGTACTGCCGTAATAACCGCGCGGCCGGCGGCCCACAAGCACCCTTCGGGGCCCAAGCGGCGACCCAAGCGAAGGGCCCAATCTGCGTGCAAAGGACCCCGGCTTCATTTGCCCTCTCGCCCGCACTCCTGCGAAGGTACCCCTTCTGCACGCGCGTAGCATGGGAGTCCTTGTCGGCGCGGAGACCGCACCTAAGCGTTAGGCGGTACGTGATTTATTGCATAGGAGGAGGCTACTTTGATGAATTAAGCTCGCTCCCGTATTCACACCAGGGGTCGAGTTCATACGGCCTGGATCAGACGACCGCCCTTCGCCAACCCACCCGCTTCCCCCCATGAGCAATTTCCAACTTTCCGGAGACTGCCCAACCAGACTTCCTGAGATCTAGTTGCAGGTGGCGTTAAGCACGCAAGCCTCCCAGCCGCACGGAGGAGCCCGGAGCCCAGGCATGCCCGATCCTCACCCTCGATTCCGCCCCTCCTGACTCTCGCCCGCACACGCGGTTCACGGTGCTCGAACCTTCTTCCCTCCTGGAAGACCGCCTCGCCCACCTTACGCGTGGCCTTTCGAACGTCTGCGCGGGGCACGGGGGCCCCCGCCCTACCCGTCACTGTCTCCACGGTCTTCCAGGGTTCTTCGGGACGATTCTGCGAGCCAAGCTCTCTCAACACGCCGTCCAATCGGACGCGCGCCCCCGTACCTACATTCGGGCGACTTTCACTTGGGCACACTCACCCAATGGCGGCCTCGCGGTGCCTCAGAAGTGGTACGTTCACTTCAGGTGTTCACACCTATTACAGCATGCGTATCATCGGAGTTGCATTCTAACTTTGGCTGGTGTCGTTCCCCGGTGTGATCATCTAGCCGCGTTATCCATTCGCGCAAACTTTCCGCCCTATGAACGACGGCCTTGCCCGCGAGGACCCTTGAGGGGGACTCAACTGGCCCGGCCACCCCGCTCGCACGCCGCGCACAAGCCCTAGTCAGCAGTACGTTTTCCTTACATATCTGTGGCGTCGATGTGAACGCCTGAAACATTATCAGTTGCGCAGACGGGTGAAAACTTTGAGCACCCTGCCAGGATGCGTACGTTTCCTCGCCGCCCAGGTCCAAATCACACCAACGGCACGCCTCCGCCCGTTGCAATCGCCACACCAACCAGTCAGTTTACGTGCTCGGTTTCCGGTTTAGGAGCGCAGTGTAGAGGTCGTCTATCACGCTTCTATCAGGCAGATAGCGACCGTGAACGTCGTGCAACCGGCGTTCTCGGATTCAGTCTCACGAGACTAAGCTAGCGTTCTCGACCACACCGAGGGACGCCCGAATGGCCATGTGCGGAATAGCTACCGGAGGATCTCTGGGTGGCTGCGGGTTCTTTGCGCGCATCCCTGCAAAAGTCAATTCAAACATACCTAGATGGCAACAAACGATCGGCGCGACCGTACCGGCGTCGCGTCGAAGAGCGACCTAGGCGGTTCGAGCACCTCCCAAAGTCTCCCGGCCCTGGAGAGGCCCTGGTTTACGAACCCCCTCCCACCGGCGTCCAGGGCGGCTCTCAGGTTGCCGACAGCTACCGGGCGTTCCTGCATCTAGCGTCTTGAAGGGTGCGCCGCGAGGTGGGTGTTTGACATATTTTCACGTCATACCGACGACCCTGACGAACTCTCTCGCGTCTTGCAGATTGGGAGAGACGCTTGCCAAAAGCCTCCGACTCCGCCGTGGCGGTGGTTTGCCCTCAGGCGGCCGCTCCATGAGGTGCAACAAATCCCCATTCTGATATCGCTCCTCCCACGCGATTGCAACGACCACCAGCCAGTGAGCGTCGATGCGTAATAAGGGTCCACACCGCTTTCACAGCAGCAGGATATGCTATCACCAACAGCCAGGCATGTCACGGTTGTTCTTTCTGTGACTTGGAGTTGATTGTAAATCGTTTTCGGGACAATGGCATTCGCCAATCTAGATTACGGAACGTATCTATTTTTGTGTTATGCTGAAGCAAAAACTACGCCTCGGTCAGAAGCTCGACATGTTCTGCCAGGACGAGGAGTTGTACCTAATACCTAACCAGTGTGCTATTTCTGAAAGTTATATATCCACAGTGAGTTGGAATTGTCACTCAGGGGTCGAAGCAGGATCACCTTTTGCTCATTTACCCTTTTGATATGCTTTCTCGGCGTGCCACGTTCGTGATACCTACAGTCATGAGGCCAAGGGGTGCTCTCGAAGAATGGGTACGCTATTTCCTGCCGGAGCAGCTCCCTTATGCGCCGGTTCTCTTGGCCGGCACCCTAAAGCTTCGTATTCCCCGGTCCGCCCTGTCTAGGTTTACCGGCCCAGAAAAGGAACGAATCCTCCCATTACGTGCTGACGACACCTTGAGAAACCAGACGTTCTGCGCTTCTCGACGGCCGCTTTAAGTTGAATCCATCTCCGCGGAATCTTGTAGGCGCGGGCGCCCCCTTCCGGGCTCTCGCTCTTCCGTTTCGTGTGCAGGGCCACGAAAGTAATGTTTTCCGTGTGGTGAAGTACTTTGTGCTAGATTTATCCGATCGGTCAGCTGAAACTACGTTAGTGGCGCACTTGGAACGTGGGCGTGGCGCGCCCATACCTGGCATGCCCATTGGCGGTCCATTCAGTACGCTCGCCGCCACACTAGGAGGGCACCCGTGTTCCGGCTGTGCGGGCCCGGGTAAGTACCCCCTGCCGCTACCTCTATCGTTATCGTCCGGTGATTAGAGTACTGATGCTTGTTCGGGCGCGAGAAGGACGCGGAATCAGGCGTCCGTGCCAGGTCCCACCGCCCTCATCACTTGTATTCTTCACGTCACTGATATGCCCCGGAGCAATCTGCAGAAGGAACCCCAATTTCCTTGCACTCCGTAGCCGTGCCCACGTTTGCAGGATGTCAAGGTCAGTGGCTCGACGCCACCCTCCTTTCGAGATCCTCTGTTCACGCATAGCCCTCAGGGCCGCGCTTCCGCATTCGTCCATCAGGAAGCCTTGCGCCATAGTCAAGTTCCGGAAACACAACGATTCGGTGGTGGACGGTCTGTCCAGAACCAGCCGTCCGTGAGCTCCAGGCGGCCGCATGGTCGACAAGCGACTCTCGGACCCCGGACATGTCGCGGACATGACCTACCCCCTGTACGTCCCGCATGTAATGAACAACGACTGTGGGCGACGCACTCGCAGGGCGGCACCGTCGGGTAGGGTCCGCCCCCCTCCTGACTCCGCCTGCGCATGCATCGTCGCCGTATCCTGGCTCGTTCGATGTCCGAAATACAAATATATGGCGACACGGGAACAAGAACGCGCCGACCTCCTGTTCTGGGGCAGCCAGAGCACAAACTCCGCCTGCTTCGCATTTGCCTAGCACTCCGCTAGCTCGAGCAGCGGGTGGCCGAGCCTGCGGCGTCCCACTTACCCGAGCAGAGGCATCCAAACGGGAAGTCCGACGCACCGACGCATTTACAGACCTCCGCCGGTGAGAAAACAACCGTGCGGTGGCGGCCGACGCGCCCCAGGTGCCGCTTATGAGAACGCTCTCGTGCGCTCGGGGCCGAGCCGCCGGGAGGGGACACTTTCTTCCCGCCCGCCCAGTGCGCACCGTCGCGCAGGTGTGGTTCTTGCCGCAAGCGACAGCGGCCAGCCACGGTCGCCGCGCTCTGCATCCGCTGCGGTCGGGCTACTGCCTCCGCATCAGTCGTGGGGGGCGGCTGGGGAATCTCGAGGAAGGCGGGCCCGGTGCGGGCCACTGACAGGTGCGGGAGCCGCTGCGCGCGCGGTGCGTCATGCTGGCTCAACCGAGGACGAGTCTAAACGCTCATCAATCGTCGCGGCTTCCCACAGATCGCGTCGCTTTCCTCTGCTACCGGCGCCGCGGGGGGGCGCCCATGAACACGTACGCTAAGCTGGCAGTTCGTGTCCTCAGGGCGTCGAACTTCAGGAACGCCGTGCGCGGGCGCTGCGAAGCGGCAGGGCATCGAGCTCGTCGGGTTCTCGTCGTGCCACCTACATACAGAATACGTCCAGATGAGCCGTGCTACTCCCCCTTTACGCCGCTCGTTCGTATTCCGCCGCAGGCGGGAAGCGCGGAGCGCGACGTCGACGGGTTCCGGAAGCAGGCAGCGCAGGGGGCGCTGGCGAGGCGGGCACCCTCCTCTGAGCTTCGCTCTATTCTCCGCCCCATTCCGGGCTGCGCCTGGGCAGCCGCTGCTCATAATCGCTCGCGCGCTCCCCGGGACGGCGCAGCAGCAGCACCACCACCAGAAGCGGCCGCATTCCAGCTCGTCGCGCGGGTGCGGGCAGGCGGCAGGCCGTGCGGAGGGGCTTCCGGGCGGACGAGGGCTCGCCCTGCCCAGCTCAAGCGTGCCTCGCCCCCCGTCTGGCGATGGCGAGCCCCCAGCCCTCCCGCGCGCCCGAGGGAGGGAGGCGTCGAGAAGATTCGATCGACGGCCGGAGACGGGGGATGGGCCATCACGCGCATCCTGCTGCCCCCATCAGCCCAGTCCACCCCGCGCCGCGCGGCGCAGCGGTAGACAGCCCCAGCCGCGGCCGCTGGCCCCTCGCGCGGCGCTCGCGGTCGATCCGCTGCACGCTCGCGGGGCGTCCCCCCTCCGCCGGCGGAGGTGGCGTCCGCTTACGGCAGCGCGGGGGGGCAGCGGCTGGCTGGGCGTGGCTCGCCAGCCCCGCCTGGGACTCAGCGGGCGTCCGAAGCGGCGCGAAGCAGGCGCGAGCGCAGGCGCGGGGTGACAGCAGCACGTTGCGCGCACGCCACGCCCTGTCTCGCCTCGCGTCCACGGTCGCGTTCGCGGGTCGCGCAATCGCCGGCGGGACAGAGTTACGGTTTGACGGCGCACCACGCAGGGGCTGGGGCGAAGTGGGGGGC
>FTLJ01000966.1:0-24976 GCA_900155495.1 Porogramme epimiltina
GGCGCGTCACGCAGCATCACGCCACGTCACGGCCGGGTCACGGCGGCCGGGGGAGTGCAGCCAGTGTGCCACGTCGAGCCTCCTTTGCTAAGGGAGGACTCCCCCGTAGTTTCACGTCGTTGCGGACCCGAGGAGGCGTGCTCACCTGTGCATCTGCTAACCTCCTGAAGAGGACCTCCGCCGTTTAAGTTTAATGTCTTCTTGCCAGACGCAGCTGCGGGAGGGAGTGGCGCGGGCGCCTCCGAGTGGCACAGCGGCCGAAGGTCCCTCTGTCGAGGACGGCTGGATCTGGTCGTCCCAGCAGCTGGCGGCCGGCCGTGCCGTCTTGCATCGACTTCTCGTGCATCCCGAGTGTGGCTGCGGAGCCTGTGCGAAGGGAGAGAAGGCCTCAGTGACGCCACGCAAGCGTGGGAAAATCCCAGATGGTGGTGGTCGGAGTCAAAGAGCGGTCCGACATGAAGGTTCTGGGACACGTATCCCAGGCCTTTCACTACGGTTATATCGCCGACCCCTGGGAGAAGAAGAGGAAGGCACCGGTAATCAATAATAGCCCAACTACAAGGACACGCCAGAACGCACCGGAGCGGTCGGCGGACGCAATTCTGCGGATCGAGGTGGATAGATTCTTGGAAGTGTGCTGGTCACCCGCCTGCAATTAATCACGCGTGCCTCGCGCGGTATGCGGCAGATCTCAGCACACGAGTGCTTCCTGGGAGCCAGAAGTCGTAGGGAGACAGATGAATATATGGAAGCGGCAAGTAAGGTTTAGGGGGTATTGGGTGCTCAATCCGTAGCATACGGGTGGTAGGGGGCCGTTGGACTGAGCCTAGCATGACAGATCGCGTTCGAACTGTGAGCTACGGGTTGTGTCCGAGTTGTTTTGGGCAACCAGTTGGTTGCGGGCTCCAAAAGACTCAACAGCCATATCAGGGACGGTGATGACTTCCGGTATTATGTAATTGGAAGCACGTGGATACGGAGTCATGTCGTGCTCAGCTGAGTCAGCTCCCTTCCCACGTGCACCACCACCGACAGCGCCCGCAGGCGCCAGCTTGCCTGAGCCTGCCACCGACTTGGAGGAGGACGGACTTCACAGCCCGTCGGTCGGTATCCAGACACTTCAACCAGGACCAGGTCGCGGGGGTCCTTCTCAGTGCTCACTACATAGTCTAGTACCCGTCAAGCCCGAACACAAGGTGTGACCTTGTTGTGGTAAGATGGTTGTATACGCGCGTACTAGTGGTTTCCAGAACTCACGCCTCCATTCGACAGCCTCGCTCCGACATACCCTCCGGTCCAATTCCATGCTCGCGTGCGATGCCAGACCTTAAATCCGCAGAGGCGCTGCTACCAACTGGCGCCGCGCGCGTGTCGCGGAACAAGCGGAGCGCACCGCGCGCCCTCTTCGGCCTCCTCGTCCTCCTCGCCTCCAGCACCTTTGTCTATACCTACCTCTACTCGCAGACCAGAGGCCAGCGGCTCCCCGAGGTCGTACCATATGATGCCAAAGATATCCTAGCGAAGTGTCGCGCCCTCCACCTCAAGCCCGGGCCGCCCGCCGACTTCTTTTCTCGAACCCAGTCGGATAGGTACCAGCAAGGCACGGGTGCGGTGCTCGTCCGAAACGCGACCATCTGGTCTGGCGTTCTGGATGGCACTCAAGTCATACACGGAGACGTGTTGCTCGACAAGGGTATCATCAAACACGTCGGCGCCCTCCCCGCGGGGGCTTTGTCTAAACTCCGCGACGTCCATGTTATTGAAGCAGATGGGTATGTGTTGTTTAGTGTGTTCGTCTGCTTCACAATGCTAACATAGCCTTTCCAACATAGATCGTGGCTCACTCCAGGGTACCCCAGTTCTTCGCATCCTGGTTGGTTATAGCGCTGATCTTCCGCACAGCATCGTAGATTTGCACTCTCACCTGGGAGTCGGATCATCGCCCGGACTTAGCGGCGCAGACGACGGGAACTCCTGGAAAGGGCCCATCGCCTCGTGGCTCAGAGCGTTGGATGCACTCAACACGCACGACGATGGTATGTGTTCGCGTTTCGACTCAAGCGTTCTCGGCTTACATGGGCTCCAGGTTACGCCAACTCTATGTCTGGGGGAGTAACGACATCTCTTGTCCTTCCCGGGTCGTTGAACGCTATAGGTCCGTGTGTGAGATCAGTCGGCGGCGCATGAAACGCTGAGCGTGCACATGCAGGCGGTCAAGGTCTCGTCATGAAGTTGCGCCCTACCAAGGAGCGATCTCCTACGTCGATGCTCCTGGAGCCGCCGATAGGGTTTAACGGCTCGGAGCATGCGCCTGTCGACACGCCATCACGTTGGGGGCATATGAAGTGAGTCCACTTCGTAACTCGCGCTTCCACAGAGCTCAACATAACGCGGATCACAGGCACGCTTGTGGTAAGGCCACCCTCGTAATCCAGCCCTAAGATCTTGGCTTACGTGCTTTTGAAAAGGCGAAAACCCGAAGAACTACGGAGACGTGCGGATGGACACCGTATGGAAGGTCCGCGAAGCGTAAGTTTCACGCAATCTCTTATGCGTTGTCTACGACTCTAGCTCGTGTGCCTAATAGATACGACACCGCACGCTCGATCAAGAATGCCCAAGATGACTACTGTGCGAAGGCTCTTTCTGGTGACTGGCGTTCCCTGGGAGGAAAGGCGTTCCCAGAGAACTTGCAGTGGAGCGCCCTTGTGGACGTTCTACGGGGCAAGATCAAGGTACACACTAGTCCTTTCCTACGAACATCGCTTCTCACAATCTGCCCAGGTCCAAACTCACTGTTATGAGGCTCTCGACCTCGATAACTTTGTGCGGGTGGGTGTAGTCGTCCTTCAAGCATTCTCATATATGCTGAGCGAGAAATAGATGTCCAATGAATTTCAATTCGAGGTAGCAGCATTCCACCATGCGCACGAGTCGTACTTGGTTCCGGACGTCTTGAAGCGCGCATATGGTGAGAATCGATTCGTGGCTACCGCCCTTATGGCTACTTATGAAATGTGTTTCTCAGGGAAACCCCCCGCGTCTGCGATGTTCTCGACGTTCTCGAGGTACAAACGAGAAGCATACAGACACTCCGAGTTCGCCCCTCGAGTCCTAGCTGACAACGGACTCGACGTCGTCATGAAGGTGACCCTGTTTTTTCCTGACCTTGATATTCCGTGTTTGACTTCCTTGTAGTCCGACCACACGGCCCTTCCCTCTAGACTCTTGATTGGTGAAGCCGCCATTGCACATTATTTCGGGCTTCCTGAGAACCTTGCCCTTGCGTCTGTGATAAGTACCCCAGCCAAGGTCCTCGGGCTCGACCATCGTATCGGTTTTATCAAAGAAGGCAAGTCGCAAACATACACACACCACGCACATGTATTGACTAGTTTCCTCATTTCTAGGGTATGATGCAGGTAAGCCGGTATTAACTTCCTAAACAAAGTTACAAGTGTCAATAATCTGTACAAGACGTTGTCTTGTGGGATAGTCACCCCCTGGCACTCGGAGCCACGCCTACGCAGGTCATCATTGATGGCATACTGCAATTCCCACAAGCGTACAGTGCCCGCAAACCCGTATCTCGCCAGCGCGCTCCGTCAACACCGAACTTCGACAGGGAAACCGCGGAAACTCTCAGGTTCGATGGGCTCCCGCCCCTGCAGTCCAGGCCCCACCATGGCGTCGTCATCTTCGCGAACGTCTCCAACCTCTGGATTCGCAATGATGCAGGCGGCGTATCCGACCTGCTCCCGAATCACCACGCCCCCCGCGGAACTGCGCTCTCCGATAACGTCGTCATCGCCTCCGGCGGACGAGTCGTCTGCTCTGGCAACATCGCAGCCTGCCAGCTCCACATCACCTCTGACGCCACCGTGGTCGATCTACGCGGCGGTGCAATCCAACCCGGGCTCATCAACTACGGGGCCAACCTCGGCATGGCTGAGATTCCAATGGAGGACTCCACGGGCGACGGCTCCGTTTCCGACCCACTGACCGGCGGGCAACCCGCGCTCTTCGGATCGGGCGGGTACCTAGCCAAGGCGTCAGACGGACTACTCTTCGGCACGCGCGACGCACTGTACGTCTCCTCTCTCCGCTCCTACCTCACTCCGTCTGACCTGCATTTCGCGGTGGCGGACAGCCTCGCGTACCGCGCGGGCGTGACAGTCAGCGTCACCACGCCCAAACACGACGCGTGGCTCGGCGGGCTGAGCACCGCGTTCTCGCTCGGGGCCCCGCACCGGCTCGCGCGCGGCGCGCTCGTCCAGGACGCGCCTGCGGTGCACTGTTCGCTCAGCCACGGCGACAGCGCTCCGAGCGTGAGCACGAAGATCGCGGCGATGCGCCGGCTCCTCACCGAGGACGTCGCGGGCGAGATCGGCGCGTGGTTCCGCAAGGTCGCAAAGGTGCGTTCGTGGCCGCCGGGGCGGGAGGTCCGGCGTTGTGTGCCGCTCCGTTGCAGCGCTGGTGGGTACGGAGATAGGGCTGACCGGGTGGCGTTGGATATTAGGGTTCGGTGCCCTTGGTGGTGAATGTGGGAAGCGCGGACATCATGGCTTCGCTGGTTTCGTTGAAGCAGGAGGTGGAGAATAAGACGGGCAACACGATGAAGTTCACCTTCGCGGGCGCCACGGAGGCGCACCTCATCGCTGACGAGCTTGCTGCGGCCGGCGTCGGCGTGATCGTCACTCCGACACGCTCCTACGTAAGTATTCTACCGTGCTTCCACCGCGAACGGCTTTCAGCTCATACCTACATTCACTGCACTCAATTCCAGCCCTATACGTGGGACGAGAGACGCATGTAAGTCGTGCCACCACAAAGCTTTGCCACCCGCCCTTCTAATAACGACGCCCTTCTAGCCTACCGGGTCCTCCCATGAGTGCGGACAGCCTCGTCGGGTACCTCCTCAAGCACAACGTTACTGTCGGCGTGGGACCGCGTGGAGTCGGCCCTATCGGGCATCCATTCAGTGCCGAGATGACAAACTCGCGCGCGCGCAATCTGCGGTTCGACGTTGGAGAGGTCCGTGAGCTTTCCATTCATGCGTGCTTCCATGCATTCATCGATGTCGTAACTTTCCAACCTAATGATGATGGCTGACGGATGTTATAACAGGCTATGCTTGATGCTATGCTGACCAAGGAGGAAGCGTTCGCTCTTGCAACAGTGAACTTGGAGAAGCTACTCGGAATAGAGGCAAGCTCGCATGAGCAGGACCTGGTTGCGACGGTGGGCGGAGATCTCCTCGGCTATGAAGGGAAAGTCATTGCCGCTATATCCCCTCGTAGAGAGGTCGTGGACATCTTCTGATGACAGGTGTATCTTGATATGTCCGGACTATATAGCATTATCTCTGCTGAGATTTGGTAAATAGTAGAAGTTGTCATACCAAAAATGGTTGGCAGGAAAGACCATAACCTCATCATTCTCTTACCGTGGTTACCTACCACTTCCAGCTATTACCCGTGGATTTGACGGACAATAAGTACGGCCTACCGGTGTTGAAGCATTACTGACGTCATCGGCGTTCGGTACGATACCCGAATATAGCAAACGGGCGCTTATGACCAACTCCGTTTGCAATTTGCAAAAACCAACTTATGGGAGTTCTGGTGACTTGGCGCGACCCATCATGTTAAATGGCCCCACATCGCCTCTACCTTCTATGCTATGTCCCATCACATTATCCCCAAATTCTGCCGAATCGCCATAATACTGCGACCACAAACCTTAGCTCTCGAGAGTCCAGTCATGAGGTCCAATTTTAATCACGCGGCATTCCCACTCTCCGATTTTGGCGGTGGGCTGGGGCCACACGTCAGGTGGGATGCCCCAGATGTCCCACGAAACGCAGCGAGCCGCATATAGAGTACATCATTCCCGTGTTACTTCCATGCGTCTAGTTGAACTCAAGCTGTTGACAGGACCCAGTGTGTCTTCTCTCCTCTTCGCTCAGTGCCCCTGAACTACCACCATGGGAATCTTACAGTCCACAGGCAAACTCTTGAACGACCCTTCACGCTTTGCCACTCCGGCTGTGGCTCTCCCGTCAGAAGATCTGCTTCAAGGTGACGGACCCGTGAAATCTTATGACTATATTATAGTCGGTGGAGGTAGCCAAAGTTCCCGATCTACTCTACAGTTTTTCGGGGTCCCACCATGCTCCTTCAGGTACCGCTGGCTGCGTTCTAGCCTCACGACTTTCCGAAAATCCAAACGTTACGGTGCTTCTCATCGAGGCTGGACCGGGGTCAGCTTGCACTTGCACCGTTATCGCCATGACCCTGACAGAATTCCTGAACAAGCCACAAGGGAAACATTCTAAGCAGTATGCCTATGGCCGCATCTATGCTATGGCACGGACCCAATGATTGGGACTTCCACACGACGTGAGTGCTACATTTGATTATCACTGATCACGCTCTCACTCTCCAATCAAGGCCGCAAATGCAGCTGGAAGGTCGCCGCATTCACTGGCCACGGGGTAAAATCTTGGGTGGAAGTAGGCAAGTAATGTTTCTTGGACGCCCTCCTTTCTAATGGCTGACCTATTCCATTCCAGCGCTATCAATTATATGGTATATCATCATTGCGACCCTGCAGGTAGGTACTTACCAGGAAAACATGGTTTGAGTATTTTTCCCATAGCAATCTCTTTTCATCCAGATTTCGACGCCTGGGAGACTCTGGGCGCAAAAGGGTGGGGCTACGAATCTCTAAAGAAGTAAGGCGCTCAATGCGTTTCATATGCTAGACATATGTATACTCAATCGGCTGTTTGTAGATATTTTATAAAGTCAGAATGCCACCAGCCTAACAGTCCAGACCACACCATCGACATGTCTCAGCACGGTCAAACTGGCCCCTTGGTCACTCGTCAGCCCGAGCGTGCAGTGCGTCTCGCAGCAAAGTCTATTGAATGCTGTTCCCTACTAAGGCTCATCAACCTTAGCCCATTCATGAAGCTGTCCTGCAAGCAGCGGCGAACATGGGTTTCCCGAACACCCAGTGAGCTCATTCTACTTCACACTCTTTGAACTATTCTGAGCTTTGACATCTAGTGATTTTAATACCTCAGAGGGAACCTTAGGCTCAGGGTTTTTCTTTGGCTGTGTAGACGAAAGGAATGAAAGTACGCCTGGTATTCCTTTTTCGCCGCACAGATTGTATAATTAAACGCACACCAGGGCACTCGACCGCTTCAGCGTATCTCACAGACGAGATTCTAGCACGGCCGAACCTCACAGTCGCCGTTTCTATCTTTACGGAGAAGATTATCTTCAAAACTACTAATGGAGATGAACCAAAGGCTATAGGCGTGCAAATTTGTCAGGAGAAGGAAGGCTCGAAGTTCGTAGTGCGGGTGAATAAGGAAATCCTACTCTCCGCCGGTGCGCTCGGCTCGCCGCACCTGTTACTCTTGTCAGGAATCGGACCTTCGACTCAACTATCGGCGTTTGGTATTCCCATTGTTCGTGAACTCCCTCAAGTGGGAGAGCATCTCCTCGACGTGAGTAAACTGTATATCACAGACCTAGTCCGTCCTCCCTGAGCTAATCGTCCCCCTTGTAGCATTTCTTACCCGGCGGCATCAATTTCCGTGCCAAACGAGGATGCTCCTGGGACCCTCACTTCTATGAAACACTACCAAGCCTTCTCGCATTTCTACGATATCGTATCTGGGGAACAGGCCCCATGTCCTCCCTTCCCGTCCCCACAGCTGTATTCTTCCGCTCTGATGATCCTAGGTGGGTTTGTGAGAGCAATTGCGTTCCCACTTGCGTAATTGGGGGCTCACCATGGTTTTAGAGTTGCATCCATGTCGAGCCTTCCGGTCGAGGATATGTCCTCCGGCCCTCGCGCACCTGACATGGAACTCGCCTTTTCTTCACTCACTGATGCAGGTCATGGCAAGAAGCCTTCTCCCAGGACGCAGGGTGTTGCAAGCGTGTGTATTGGCTCTCGTTGGCATTCCGATGCGCCTAATTGACATGGTTTTTACTTAGGGATGCTGTCTACTGAAGCCCCAGAGCAAAGGCACAGTCAGGTTGCGCTCTGCGAGTGTCTTCGATCATCCCGAGATTGACCCCAAGTGCGTTTCATTATCTACTCTCGCAGCTCAACATTTACACTCAGGGTCGTTTACAGCTACCTCTCGACTGAGAGTGACTGGAACATGGCTATTAAATTGAACAGGATGTTGCTCCGCCTCGGACATACGCCACCGCTCTCGGACTGCTTTGACTTGCCAGCATCCGACGCCCCTCTTGATGATTTATACTGGCCCGCAGACGCTGATCCTGACAAGGTCGGTCCTTGACTCTTTATACGAGCATTCTGGATCCCTTCAGAGATATTGACGACACATAATGCACAGCTCACTGACGAAGAAATGCGTACTTTTATACGAAAGCACGGACGGACGGCATGGCACCCGGTAAATATCATCTCGTAGTAGTAGAACTCATAATTGATCTCATTTCGACAGACGTCGACAGCGAGAATTGGGACCAGCCCTGAGAACAGTGTGGTGGACTCAAACCTATGTGTTCACGGAGTACGAGGTTTACGTGTTGTGGATGCCTCAGTGTTTCCTGACCAAGTGTCGGGCCATCCTTGCGCTGTGGTTGTCGCCATTGCTGAGAGAGCGTCTGATCTTATTCGAGGGTCGACCACATGATGCGTTCATATTTAGATGGCATACGTTCACGCAAGGGTATGCGAGTGGTGTCATTGTATGATCAGCTGTATAAATACAAACGTGAACTTGTTTCCACACAGCAATAGTGCTTTAAGCCTTCAACTGAGCGAAACTCGTGATGAAAGACGGCAAGATATCTTGTAGTTGATGTATCGTATTAAGTACATCTACACTCTGGTGTAAACGGGGAATAGGTCAAACCGGATAGGTGATCATAAGAGCTTCCCAGCGCGTCTCGGCCTGAGGAACTGACGCTGCAGACTGCAGTGGACAACTTACGCAATACCGCTGGGGACATTGTGCTGTCGCTTAATAACGAGAAATGCTACACCATCATCCGTGCGCAGGGATGCGGTCTGGTACGGGATAACAGGGAGAACACTGTGACAACATATCCTAGCGGAGAGCCACGCTATCTGGAGCATCTCACGAGAAACTCACGCGTACCCGCTCTTCCCAGGAACCACCCCAAACGCACCTCCACCCTTGCCATACATCTTCCTCATGTCCCCCGCCAGCGCCTCCGGCTGCTCAAATGCGGCGAAGTGCCCACCCTTCTCGTGCTCGCCCGTGAACACCAGCTTCCCGAGCATGTGCGCCCAACTGCGTGCGCGTCGTCAGCAGGGTAGGGAGCAACAAAGTCATAAAAGACGTAAACGCACGATTTCGGGAAGCGCATGAGCTCCCCCGGGAAGTACGACACACCGACAGGGACATTTGTCGGCTTGAAGTCGTCAGCCATACCGATCTTCGTACCCCCTTCTGTGACTTCGTAGTAGATACGGAGAGATGCGGCAGGGCCTGCGCGGGAGAACCAGTACACGGAGATCCACTTCAACACTAACGCAATTGAGAGGCGTCAGCATCCACGCTCTACTACTAAGGGGACATTACGCGACTCACCTTCGTCATCCGTCCAAGGATATTCGTCTGTCCAGCCGACCAACTTCTCGTAGATCCATGCAAGAAGGCCCGCGGGCGAGTCTGCGAGCCCATATCCAAGTGTCTGTGGCTTCGTAGACTGTATTTGCATGTACCCGGAACCTTTGACGAAGAACCGTCGGGTAGATTCGAAACCTTCCTTCGCAGCGCGGTCGAAGGGCACGGTCAAGAGGCCGAGGAAGAGGAGCGGGTTGGAAAACAGCCTCGGCTGGGGAGTCCTGCGCGATATGATCAGTTCTGAAAGCATTGTATAAAAGGGAGAGAGGCGCACAGCGGCATGTTGGTGTGCCATGCCTTGGCATGCTTGTGTCCGTACAATTCTACGGTGTGGACGCCTACCTATAGCAGGCCTCATGTCAGCTACGGCGCACCAGAGAGCTGTGGAGCCGGTTCGAAGACGGCTGCAGTTTCCAACAGTAAAACCATTGTACACGTACCATGTGGCCCCAATCTCCTCCCTGGTAGACTTGACATATGGACGTCAGCTCCACGTAGCAACGAATAACAAAACATAGCGACACCAACCATACTCGTTATAGCCGAGAGACAACATGAGCTTGTTCACGACCTGATAAAGAGTCAGCTCAAAGTGCAGAAGAGAATGGAACATGCTCTGACCACGTACCTCTGCGAACTGAGGCCCTGCGAACCCAGGCTTCTTCGGCGCCTCCGAGAACCCAAACCCCGGAAGGCTCGGAGCCACGACATGGAAGCTGGGATGGTCCGGAGAGCTTGCAGTCAGGAGCGGGAGCATCTTCTCCACCTCCAGGAAGTGGCCGGGCCCTGCAAGCACAATAACGTCAGCAAAAGCCGCCCATCCTAACCCGGGGCCAACTCACATCCATGCACGAACAGCAGCGGGATCGCGTTCGCGACCTCGCTCTTCTTGTGCACATAGTGGATATTCAGCGTTCCGAAGCCCTCGACGTCGATATCGCGCGTGAACATCGGCAGCTCATTGATCTCCGCCTCCGTCTTCCGCCAGTCGAACGCGCCCTTCCAGCGCCCGACGAGCCTCTTCACGTCCGCGAGGGGCGCGCCATAGTCCCAGGCAGCACCGTCGAGCTCGTCGGGGAAGCGCACGAGGTCGAGTTTTGCACGGAGGAGGGCGAGGGCGTCGTCGGGGACAGCGATAGTGAAGGGCTGCTCGGAGCTGGTGCTAGAGTCGGTCATAGTGCTTGGCCTGCCGGTTGTTCAACGTAGTGGTAGGGAGTCAACGTTCAACGTTCAACGCCGGAGTTTCGATGCACGATGGTTGAACGGTGGGAAACTGACGTTTAGCGTATTAGACCCCCCTCGTGCCCGGGACTGGATCACGGATAGTAGACAAGACGGGGGCATGTCATAGATCACCGCACGCCTCCGAAGCATAATGCATAAAGGATTGAGCCACGGCTAAAGAGCGGTGAGGAGGCCATTACCTAGGAACCATTGAGTGAGTAGTAAGCATAGAAGGCTGCTTAGATGTCCAAGCATATTTGGGGGGTTGGGGCATCATCAGGGTCTGAAGCGATCACTGGATATGTCTTATCCGAGTTTAAAATCTCCCACGCCCGGCACCGCGACGCTAATCTCGGGGCCTTGCAGTGCCACACTGCCACTGACTCGTAGTGACTTCCCGTCCGAGATCCATTGCCCCGGGCCCCATTCCGAGTGCGGTGCTCACACATCAGCGCTTCAGCGCTCAGCGCTCAGCGCGTGCACTCGCTACGCCGCGTCCCTCGTCTGAGCCACTCCTAGTTCTCCCCGCAGTCTTTCTGGTGGACGGAGACCCCTGCAGCTAGAGCTCTGAGAACACTTTAAGTAGGAGTGGAGCTTGACTCGGAGACGGGCAACATGTTAGCACTTACCGTGTTTGTCAATATCCTATTGAGAAAGGGCTGTGAAGTTGATCATTGTAGTACATGCGGCTCACGCACACGGTGCACTCGCCTTGGAATAGTTCCAAGACACCACAAGGGGGCCGCCTAAGTGCTATGCGTGATCTTGGCATGTGCAGCGTTGCTAAGAGCTGGAGGGGGTGGAGATTACCGCGTTCCTCCCTTAGGGTCGACCTGCAAGTCCCATAGCGACAGCGACTTCCACTACCACATTCATCTCACAATCGGCCGGTGTACCGTGTGATAGTGCTACCCGTGCTCGACAACAGGCTAGGCTAGGACGGCTTGAGCTTCCCTCCTTGCTCTCTCCTCCCCCCCATTCAACGCAGTAGCGTCAAATGAGTAAGCAGTGAGAAATACACTGTTTCACATAACTAGTAGAACGCTCGCATCGTGCTCCTCCAGCAATGTGGACACCCAAACAAAGAGTAAGCGAACAACAACGCACCATAAGAACTATCCACGAAGGAATAATGCATATCTACGTTGATAACGCGTGCGGAGAAGCGTACCCCAAAGTTGTACCGATGATGCACTTTAGTTTCCAAGAAAGTATGACAGTATACCCTACCCGAGGTCCGCTCCACCTACAACACATCCCGAGAAAGTCACGCGTACCCGTTCTTCCCAGGCACTACTCCAAATGCACCTCCGCCCTTGCCGTACATCTTTCTCATGTCCCCCGCCAACGCATCTGGCCTCTCAAATGCGGCAAAGTGTCCACCTTTCTCGTGCTCGCCCGTGAACACCAGCTTCCCGAGCATGTGCGCCCAACTGCGTGCATGTTGTCAGCAGGGTAGGCAGCAACAGAATCATAGAGGAGGAAACGCACGATTTTGGGAAGCGAATGAGCTCCCCCGGGAAGTACGACACGCCGACGGGGACGTTCGTCCACTTGACGTCATCAAGCATGCCGATCTTCGTACCGCCTCCTGAGATTTCGTAGTAGATACGAAGGGATGCGGCAGGGCCTGCGCGGGAGAACCAGTACACGGAGATCCACTTCAAAACTAATGCGATCAGATAGCATAAGCATCACACGGCCACGCTCTAGTACTGCTAAGGGGACACCCCGCGACTCACCTTCGTCATCCGTCCAAGGATACTCGTCTGTCCAGCCGACCAACTTCTCGTAGATCCATGCGAGAAGGCCTACGGGTGAGTCCGCAAGGCCATATCCAAGCGTCTGTGGTTTCGTAGCCTGTTCTTGCATGTACCCGGAACCCTTGACAAAAAACTGTTGGGTATAGAGGAAACCTTCCTTCGTAGCGCGGTCGAACGGCACGGTCAAGAGGCCGAGGAAGAGGAGCGGATTGGAGAACAGCCTCGGCTGGGGAGTCCTGCGAGACATGGTCAGTTCTTATAGCCTGGTATAAGGATAAGAGGGACGTACAGTGGCATGTTGGTGTGCCACGCCTTGACATGCTTGTGTCCGTGCAAGCCTACGGTGTGGGCGCCTACCTATAACAGGCCTCGTGTTAGCTTCGGCCCGCAAGAAAGCTGTGGAACGATTCGAAGACGGCTGCAGTTTCCAACAGTAAAACCATTGAATGCAAATAGTTGTACACGAACCATGTGGCCCCAATCCCCTCCCTGGTAGACTAAACATGACGTCAGCTCCACGTAGCGACCAGTAACAGGGTGATAGCAACACCAACCATACTCGTGATAGCCTAAAGACAACATAAGTTTGTTCATGACCTAACGAAGAGTGAGATCAGATTGTAGGCTAGAAAAGGCTGCAATTGCGTACTTCTGCAAACTGAGGACCTGCGAAGCCAGGTGTCTTCGGCGCCTCTGAGAACCCAAACCCCGGAAGGCTCGGGGCTACAACGTGGAAGCTAGGATGGTCCGTGGAGCTCGCAGTCAGGAGCGGGAGCATCTTCTCCACCTCCAGGAAGTGGCCAGGCCCTGTAAGCACGCTAGCTTCAACACAATCCATGCCTCAAGACTGCTCACTTACATCCGTGCACGAACAGCAACGGGATCGCGTTCGCGACCTCGCTCTTCTTGTGCACATAGTGGATATTCAGCGTTCCGAAGCCCTCGACGTCGATGTCGCGGGTGAACATGGGCAGCGCGTTGATCTCTACCTCGGTCTTGCGCCAGTCGAACCCCTCCTTCCAGCGCGCAGCGAGCCTCTTGACGTCCGTGAGGGGCGCGCCGTAGTCCCAGGCAGCGCCATCGAGCTCGTCGGGGAAGCGAACAAGGTCGAGCTTTGCGCGAAGGAGGGCGAGGGCGTCGTCGGAGACAGCGACAGCGAAGGGCTTCTCGGAGCTGGTGCTAGAGTCGGCCATAGTGCTGGGTCTGCCGGGTGTTCGTAATGGTATGGAGTCAACGTTCAACACCGGAACTTCGACGCACGATGGTGGGCATTGAACGGTACCGGTGAGAGACTTACGTTTAGCGTATTAGACCTCCCTCGTGCCCGGGGCTGAATCTCATGATGGATGAACCGAGTAGACAAGATGGGCTCATGTCGTAAACCAATGCATGCATCCGAAGCATAAACGATTGAATCATGCCCAAAGGGCAGTGAGGAAGCCATTACCTAGGACTGGCAGGTGAAAGGCAAGGAGTAAGGCGCCGGCATACAGAGAATTACGTATACTTGAGTCTATCTGGGAAGCGTTGGGACATCATCGGGGTCTGAAAAAAGATAATTAGATGTGTCTTATCGATATCTGAGTTCAAACTCTCCCACACCAGACCCGGGCTCGGGGCCCGGCGCCGCCGTGACCCGTCGTCCCTTCCTTGATCTGAAGTATCCACACATCCGTACTCGCTGCTCAGCGTCCCTCACCCGAGCTAGCTCCTAGTCCTCCGTGCAGTTATCTAACAGAGAGCCCTGCATCCACAACACCCTACCAATGCCTAATATCAACCTCCAAGTGCTACCTTTAGCAGCATGAAAAGTTATTTCCCCATCCCTCTCTCGCGACTGCCGAAGATTCCGAACGACATTTATACGAACTTGGAGCAACTTGGAGTCCTGAGCTCCCGAGCTCGAACATGGGAACGCACTAAGGAAGAGTGGAGCTTAGGACGGCCGCTGCCATCGCGGACGGGCAGGGCCAGCATGTTAGGGTGCGTGTCAATGTACTGTTGACAAAAGGTTGCGAGGCTGATCATTGCGGTATATGCAGCTCTGCTCTGGAACCGTTCCGACACATCATGAGAATAAGGAGATCACCTGGTTGCTGTGCGCGATGTTGGCATATACGGCACCGCTGATAGTTGGAGGTGGCGGATATTGACGTGTTTGTGGCTCGAACGCGTCGAACTGAGTGCCTCCATGCGAGAGCATCCTCGAAAAGCTCGCTCTAGGGTTAAACATACAATGCTTGTGTAGGTTCCTCTTGCGAGGGCTGCCGAGACGGCTGAGAACTCAGTTGAGGATATCGCTATCCAACGTCCTTCTCCCGACATCCCACTCTCAGCTTACCCGCGTGACCGAACGCAGTCTGGCGAGCTCATATTCCGATAGCCATGCGTTGTATGTATCTATGTGCGGACCTATCAATTGTACCACTCCCTCACTGCGTTCTAATCTACCTCCTACTGAATGCCCGAGCGAACGCAACTTTGGCGAGCCTTAAGCTTCGCGCCTCACCCGCACAAAGCCATGCGTAAGTCCTGTATGAGCCCAGTAACAACAGACTACTACAAGCAGCTCCGCACTACCAAACACCCACGCCTCTGCCCTACACTATCATAATCGCACTCGTGGCATACGACCCACCCAAGCACACTTCCGAAACTTCGAAGACGCCTAACGCCTGCGTAAGGGCGCCGCTACCTGCACTTCGCACGGGCCTGGGCTAAGCCGATTCGAGCTTCTATCCTTGCTACCTTACTCGCAGTGACAGATAGAGAATCAGGAGCGCAAAGTCTTACACTAAGGTGTCGTGACGAGCCTGAGCCTTGTTGTGACGGGAAGCACACTTGATGAGGATATCGTCGCTGCAGCCAGCTGGCACGCAGTTGCTTTAGCATGCAAGCCCTACTGATATATTTCCGAGGACGTGCCATCGACGGTGCATCGCGAGAAACGCTAGGGCTCCGCATGAGCGGTCGGGCAAAGGGTGAGTGACATTACTTCACATAACTAGTACAACGCTGATATCGTGCTGCTCCAGCAATGTGGACACCCAAAGAGAGAACATACAACAATGGCCCACAAGGGGTTGGTTGACAACGCGGGCGGAAACGCGCGCACCAAACGTGATACCAATGAAGTACTACAGCATACCATACTCGAGGTCCGCTCCACCTACAACACAATCCGAGAAACTCACGCGTACCCGCTCTTCCCAGGCACAACCCCAAACGCACCACCACCCCTGCCATACATCTTCCTGAGGTCTCCCGCCAACGCCTCCGGCTGTTCAAATGCGGCAAAGTGCCCGCCCTTGTCGTGCTCGCCTGTGAACACCAACTCCCCTAGCATGCGTGCCCAACTATGTACACGCCGTCAGTAGCAGAAAGATCCGACGGAGATGGCGAAGAGGCAGACGCACGACTTCGGGAGGCGAAGGACCTCCCCGGGGAAATGCGACACTCCGACGGGGACATTGGTCCACTTGACGTTATCGAGCATGCCGGTCTTAGTACCGCCTCCCGACATCTCGTAGTAGATACGGAGGGATGCGGCAGGGCCTGCGCGGGAGAACCAATACACAGAGATCCACTTAAGGACTAACGTGCAACATTCAGCATCGAACGGTAGCGCTGAAGTATCTCCAAACCCACCTTCATCATCCGTCCAGGGATAATCGTCGGTCCAGCCCACCAACTTCTCGTAGATCCACGCAAGGAGACCCACAGGCGAGTCAGCGAGACCGTATCCGAGCGTCTGAGGCTTTGTAGACTGTTCGTGCGTGTATCCGGAGCCTTTAATAACAAACTGTTGTGTGCTAGCGAAACCCTCCTTGGCAGCGCGGTCGAACGGGACAGTTAAAAGACTGAGGAAGAGAAGCGGGTTGGAGAACAGCTTCGGTTGGGGAACCCTAAGCTGTAGCATTAGTCCTATACGCCTAGCAGAACGACCAGAGAGGCGTACAGTAGTATGTTTGTGTGCCATGCCTTGACATGCTTATGTCCGTGCAAGCCTACAGTGAAAGCGCCTATCTATAAAACGTCTCAAGTTAGCTGCAGCCCACTAGACAGCCGTAGATTAGACTCGAAAACGAATGTGGTCTCTGTAAAAGGCCTGGAAAGGGGACTTTGTATACAAGCAGATGGACACGAACTATGTGGCCCCAATCTCCTCCCTGGTACACTGAACATGACGTCAGCTACACGCCGAAAGGCAAGCATCGGGGTAACAGCGACACTGACCATATTCATTGTAACCCAAAGACAACATAAGCTTGTTCATGACCTAGTATGAAGCCGGTTCAGAATGTCGAAGGGAAAGGAAGATGGTTCGACTGCGCACCTCTGCAAACTGAGGGCCAGCGAACCCAGGCTTCTTCGGCGCCTCCGAGAACCCAAACCCCGGAAGGCTCGGGACCACGACATGAAAGCTAGGATTGCCCGAAGGGCTCGCAGTAAGGAGAGGGAGTATCTTCTCCACCTCCAGGAAGTGTCCCGGCCCTGTAGGTGCAATAATATAGCAAAAGCCATCCCTCAAACCGCGGCCAACTCACATCCATGCACGAACAGGAGCGGGATCGCGTTCGCGACCTCACTCTTCTTGTGCACGTAGTGAACATTCAACTTCCCGAAACCTTCGATGTCGATGTCGCGGGTGAACATGGGCAGCGTGTTGATCTCCGCCTCCGTCTTGCGCCAGTCGAACCCCTCCTTCCAGCGCCCGACGAGCCTCTTCACGTCCGCGAGGGGCGCGCCATAGTCCCATCCTGCGCCATCGAGCTCGTCGGGAAAGCGGACGGTGTCGAGCTTTAAGCGGAGGAGGGCCAGGGCGTCGTCAGGGACGGCGATAGTGAAGGGCTGCTCAGAACTGGTGCTTGAGTCAGCCATAGCGCTGCGCTGCTCGTGCTGAGTGTTAGTGATGGTAAGGAGTCAACGTTTCGGCGTTCGACACCCGGGCTTTAGCACTGAATGGCGGTCCTGAAACGGTGGGAGACTTACGTTGAGCATATTAGGCTTCAGCCCTCGCCGTGTCTGGGACTGGTTCGCGGGCCCGCCGGGTGAATAGACAAGATGAGGTCATGTCAGGAATCAATACATTCATCCTGAGTACAGATGATTGAGCGCCGATTGCAAGACGCGCAAAGGGCAGCAAAGAGTCCATTATCCATTACCTTAATCCGAGTGAAGGGTGAGTGGTCAGTATGAAGAGGGGTCGACATCGACAATGAGTGGGCAAGACCTAGTCCGAGTCCGACATGGCATTCCAGAAGATGGCTCTTAATCGGGAGCTAAAAATCATCTGTCTATATGCTACTTATCTGAGTTTGAAACGCCCAATACCGGAAGCCGGGAGCCGGGAGCTTGCAACCTCGCGCTGACACGCTGCAGATGACGTCAGATGACGTCAGACGAACTGAGGTGCCCTGGACTTCAGCCCGTCTTGAGCTTGAACCTCATCACCCAGACATTCTTTATTAGGCTGCTACCTACACAGTACGGCCCCACCCGCCCTGGCTCCGCCGCGGGACCTCATGTACGTACGGAACGAGGATACAATACACCCGTTTGACCCAAAAAAAAGAGCTTGAACCTCAACAGCAATTCCTCTTTTTCGGCCGTTGTCGTCGTCTTCGCTCGGTCGTGTCATCACTGTTTCTCTGATTCTACTCCGCGAGATCTACTCGGTGCGCGGTATCCCCAAGTCCGGGTCAAATCAGCTCCCAATCCTCCCCCGTCCTCCGTTCTGCGGAGGGCGTCTGAACCTTGAGGCTGTATGATGGTCTAATATCGACCCTCAGGCGTTGTTTGTCATGCAATACTACTCACCAGCGTGCCGGCAGATGCTGGAGAGTTTAGCCAACGTTGACATAAACTGGATCAACATGGGTCACTGAGTCGTTCCGCGAGATCATATATGGGAGTACTCCTGGTGAAGGAGTGGTTGAGGGAGGTAGCCTCAAGGAATACCACCGAGAACGTCACCACATACGCCACCCGAGGGCCACGCGAGCTAGAACACCCTACTATAGACTCACGCGTATCCGTTCTTCCCCAGAACTACCCCAAACGCACCCCCACCCTTGCCATACATCTTCTTTAGGTCCCCCGCGAGCGCGTCCGGCTGCTCAAATGCGGCAAAGTGCCCGCCCTTGTCGTGCTCGCCCGTGAACACCAAATTCCCAAGCATATGCGCCCAACTAGGTGCACGCTGTCAGCTAGATAGTACTCGATGCGATGATGATGTAGGGTAATACGCACGATTTCGGGAGGCGAATGAGCTCCCCTGGGAAATACGACACGCCGACAGGGACGTTTGTCCATTTGACGCCGTCGAGTGTACTGCTCTTCGTACCTCCTTCCGACATCTCGTAGTAGATGCGGAGGGATGCAGCGGGGCCGGCACGAGAGAACCAGTACACCGAAATCCACTTAAGGACTACGGTATCGTGATCACCATTGAGCGGTAGCGCTTACGTATCCTAAGAGGATCTCAAGACTCACCTTTGTCGTCCGTCCAGGGATACTTGTCTGTCCAGCCGACTAACTTCTCGTAGATCCATGCGAGAAGGCCCACGGGCGAGTCCGCGAGGCTATACCCGAGTGTCTGAGGCTTCGTACACTGTTGACGTCTGTATCCTGAACCTTTGATGAAGAACTGTTGGGTAGTCGTGAAACCCTCCTTAGAAGCGCGGTCGAAACGCGCGGTTAAGAGGCCGAGGAAAAGAAGGGGGTTGGAAAACAGTCTCGGCTGGGGGACCCTGGGATGTAACATGAGTACTGAACACAGATCAGAGGATGGGAGAGACATACAATAGTACGTTTGTGTGCCATGCCTTGACGTGCTTGTGTCCGTGCAGCTGTACAGTGTAAGCGCCTAGCTATACTCCGCCTCATGTCAGCCGTATATCCGACCTGCGACTGGGAGCTCCTAGATCCAAGCAGTTGCACACTTACTATATGACCCCAATCCCCTCCCTGGTACACTGAATATGAAGTCAGCTACACGCAGAGCGGCAAGCATCAGGGTAGCAGCAACGCTTACCATACTCGTTATAACCTAGAGACAACATAAGTTTGTTTAGGACCTGATAGAATGTAAGTTCAGATTGTCAAGGAGATAGGAACCTGCCGCGACGATGTACCTCTGCAAACTGAGGCCCTGCGAACCCAGGTATTTTCGGCGCTTCTGAGAATCCAAACCCCGGAAGGCTCGGAGCCACAACGTGAAAACTGGGATGGTCTGGAGAGCTCGCGGTCAGGAGCGGGAGCATCTTCTCAACCTCTAGAAAGTGACCCGGCCCTATGAATGCCCTAACATCAGCAAATGTCACGTCTCCCAAATACCTCACTCACATCCATGCACAAACAGCAGCGGGATTGCGTTCGCGACTTCGCTCTTCTTGTGGACGTAGTGGATATTCAGTGTGCCGAAACCCTCGACATCGATGTCGCGCGTGAACATGGGCAGCGCGTTGATCTCTGCCTCCGTCTTGCGCCAGTCGAACTCGTCCTTCCAGCGCGCAGTGAGCCTCTTCACGTCCGCGAGGGGTGTACCGTAGTCCCAGCCTGCACCTTCGAGCTCGTCGGGAAAGCGGATGAGGTCGAGCTTTGCGCGGAGGATGGCCAGGGCGTCGTCGGAGACAGCGACAGTGAAGGGCTTCTCGGAACTAGAGCCAGCATCGGACATGTTGCTTTTACCGTGTGCTGATGACGGTAGGGAGTCAACATCCAACGCTCGTGTTTCGACGCTCGATGGTGGTCATTGAGCGGTGAGAGACGTACGTACGCTTAGCATATTAGGTTCGCCTCATGTCTAGGCCTGGGTTGCGAGTGAAATTTAAATAGAGAAGATGAGTTTATGATCAATGTATGCTCTGTACGTATGGATGACTGAGCACGGATTATGTGGCGCCCAAAGCGGCCATTTCCTAGGCATAGGTGGAGGGCGAGTATTAAGTACTGAGTTCGGCGAGAGAGAGAGAGACTGACGGCCCTCGGAAGACGAGATCAGAGTTCACTGCTGAGATATCTAGAGGTGTTGATTATTCGGAGACATCATCGGGGTCTGAAATAAGTCAATACATATATCTTATCTGAGCTTGAAACGGCGCCCCTTCTAACGACGTGCTGCTGTACCATCATGCCGTCGACGGTGTGTCAGAGGAAACGGTAGAGCTCAGCATGAGCATTTGGGCTGATATAGGTGAGCGATATTGCTTCACATAACTTGTACTACATAGACATCATACCAGCCAGCGACGTAGATCTGCAATATATGGACCAGCGCATAACAACGCTCCATAAGAAACATCCACAAGGGGATGGTGTCTCTGTTGATAACGCGGGCAGAGATGCACGCCCCTAAAGTGATGTTGATGGTGTGCTATGGTTTTTAGGGAATTGCATGGAGAACGTTACAACATACCCTAGCCGAGGCTCACGCAGCACGCTACCTAGAGCGCCCTCCTAGAGACTCACGCGTATCCGTTCTTCCCCGGAACTACCCCAAACGCACCTCCGCCCTTGCCATACATCTTCCTTAGGTCCCCCGCCAGCGCATCCGGCCGCTCAAAAGCGGCGAAGTGCCCTCCCTTGTCGTGCTCGCCCGTGAACACCAGTTTCCCGAGCATGTGTGCCCAGCTAGGCGCGCGCCGTCAGCGAGCCAGTCAAGAACGCGATCATAGAGGAGGCAACGCACGACTTCGGGAGGCGAAGGACTTCCCTGGGGAAGTGTGACACGCCGACGGGGACGTTCGTCCACTTGACGTCGCTGAGCACGCCGACGCCGCCCTTCGCACCCCCTCCCGACATCTCGTAGTAGATACGGAGGGACGCGGCAGGGCCCGCACGGGAGAACCAGTATACGGAAATCCACTCGAGGACTGGGGTGTTTCATCAGCGCTGAGAGGCGAGCTAAAGTACCTCAAAAGCATCTCGAGGCTCACCTTCGTCGTCCGTCCATGGATATTCGTCCGTCCAGCCGACCAGCTTCTCGTAGATCCACGCAAGTAGACCCACGGGCGAGTCCGCGAGGCCATATCCGAGCGTCTGGGGCTTCGTACACTGTTGGTTCGAGTATCCGGAGCCTTTGATGAAGAACTCTTGGGTGCTAGCGAGACCCTCCTTGGTAGCGCGGTCGAATGGCAAGGTTAAGAGGCCAAGGAAGAGAAGCGGGTTGGAGAACAATTTCGGCTGGGGTACCCTGGGTTGCAAGATGTGTTCCGGAGGCAGAGCACAAGGATGAGAGAGGCGTACACCAGTATGTTTGTGTGCCGTGCCTTGACATGCTTGTGCCCGTATAGGCCTACGGTGTAAGCGCCGATCTATAACAAGCTTCATGTTAGCTATGGCCCAACGGAATGCTGCATATCGGACTCTAAGACGATTGTCGTCTCTGAAAGGGGGGCCGTAGACGTAAGAAGTTATGTACGCACGAAGTGGCCCCAATCTCCTCCCTGGTAGACTAAACACAGTGACGTCAGCTACATGCGAAGGCCAAGAACGGGGTAAAAGCGACACCAACCATACTCGTCATAACCCAGAGACAACATGAGTTTGTTCATCATCTGACATAAAGTTAACTCCGACCGCGGATAAAGAGGATATCCTACGACTACACACCTCGGCCAACTGAGGCCCTGCGAAACCAGGCTTCTTCGGCGCCTCAGAGAACCCAAACCCCGGAAGGCTCGGAGCCACAACATGGAAACTAGGATGGTCTGGGGACCCCGCAGTCAGGAGCGGGAGCATCTTCTCCACCTCCAGAAAGTGGCCCGGCCCTATGAACACCCTAACATCAGCAAATGTTACGTCTCCCGGACACCTCACTCACATCCATGCACAAACAACAACGGAATCGCGTTTGCGGTCTCGCTCTTCTTGTGCACGTAGTGGATATTCAGCGTCCCGAAACCCTCGACGTCGATGTCGCGCGTGAACATGGGCAGCGCGTTGATCTCCGCCTCCGTCTTGCGCCAGTCGAACCCCTCCTTCCAGCGCGTAGCGAGCCTCTTCACGTCCGCGAGGGGCGCGCCGTAGTCCCAGCCTGCACCGTCGAGCTCGTCGGGGAAGCGGACAGTGTCGAGCTTTGAGCGGAGGAGGGCGAGAGCGTCGTCGGGGACGGCGACAGTGAAGGGCTGCTCGGAGCTGGTACTGGAATCAGCCATGGCGCTTGGTCTGCGAGGTGCTTGTGGTGGCAGGGAGACAACGTTCAATACCCGGGTTTCCGACGCTCGATGGTGGCCATTAAACGGCGAAACTTACGTTTGGTGTATTAGGTTGGCCTCGTGTCTGATATTAAGCTGCGGGTGAGTCGAGAAAATGAGATCATGCCCTGAATCAATGTATGCGCAGTACGTGTGGGTGACCGAGCACGCGTTATGCGACGTCCAAAGGGTAGCGGGGAAGCCATTCCCTAGGCCTAGGCGAAAGGCAGGCAGCAACCAAGAGGATGATAGTTAGAAGGTGAAACTTGGTTTACGCTTGTAGAGACCCAGAACTATTGGTGACGTCTTCTGAGGGATCATCGGGGTCTGAAAAGGCTCATGAGATATGCTTGATCTGAGTTTAAAATCCGGCTCAGGGCACTGAGCTCGCACTCCAGACGACCTTGCCATGTTCGCTCCGTCGTTCCTTCATTCCTCCGCTCTGCGGCATGCTTATCTTCATACTTCAGTACTCCCTGCGTAGCGGCCCTCAGTCAAATCAACTCCCCGTTCTCCCGACTGGCCCTCCGTTGGGCGAAGACTCCTGTGGTTGCCACACACCACCATGGTCTTGTAGCATCAGCCTCTAGGTGTTGCCCAGCATGGAAGATGGCTCCTTCAACCTTCTCTCGCGAGTGGCGAAGAGTTCAAGCAGCATGTAAACACACCTATATCAGCGTTGAGTTGCAAGCGCCACGGCCTAGTGTGTAGGAGCACTCCTGCGAAGGAAGAGTTGTGCGCGCGCGGATGACCGGTACTGACATCGCAAAAGAGCGGTCTGTCTGACCGTCCCGCTGAGGTACGCGTCGATGCCCTATAGCGAAAGGGCGGTAGGAGTGACCATTTTGGCATGCACAAACTAGAGTGTGCATACCCTGAGATCGTACTGAGAAGCCATAGAAGCGAGGAGGGACACCTCATGGTGTTGTGAGATCTCGGTATATGCAGCATCGTCTAACAACTCATGGAGGCGGTCGTGCGCCGGAGTGCCTTTTCGGGTGAGAGCATCTCCAAAACGTTCACCGTGGGGCTTATCTCATAATGCTATTGTAGGCTGATGCATTTGTCCCCTACTAACGGGATCTGCGTGGACTGCAGGGGTCCCAGTCGAGGACGTCCTCCCACCGACATGCGTCCCTCAGTCTGCTCGCGAGGCCAAATTGAGCACAAAAACATGTTTCGATCCCCGTTGTATGTGTTCACGTAGAGATTTGTCAATAATCTCCTTCCTCTATTGTGTTTCTCACTGAAAGCTCTGAACTCGAATACATGCCTGAGCGAGCACAACCTCCGCGAGCCTCAAACTCCCCACCCGACCACAGCGAGCAAACCCATCCTACCCCCAACACCTTCCACGCGCGCCCCCAACCCGCCCTACCCCATCGCAACCGCACCCGCAACGAGCGACCCACCCAAACACACACTCGCAAAGATCCCCAGCCCCATCGGCAAGCCCGTCCAGAAGTACCCCAGCGCCCCGACGAGCGCAAGCACGAACCCCACAAGCGCAAGCGCGCCCGTGAGCGTATGGCAGCGCGACAGCGTGCGCACCATCGAGCGCAGCGCCGCGACCGCCCGCTCCGCCTCCGCATCCGGCGAGTCCCCCCCTCTCGCGCCAGTCCCCATCCTCCCTCCCGCGCCAGTCCCCTTCTCCCCTCCCGCGGGCGAGGGCGGGACCTCGGCGTCGAACGCGGCGCACACGAGCGCGCCGCGGCGCGGGCGCGCAAACGCGCGCGCGAGCGCGTCCGACGCGAACGCGAACGGGCGCACCTGGTGCACCGAGATGAGCGAGCGCAGGTCCGTGTACGCGTCCCACGGGTCCGCGCGTGTCGGTGTGCTCGACAAAAACACGTCGGCGCGCGGGGGCAGGGTGCCGGGCTCGAGCGCGGCGGGGGCGAGGCCGAGTGTGCTGGGGGCGAGGCCGAGTGCGCTGAGGGGCTTCTCCCCGGACGGGCGGCCGCACGCGAGGGCGTGCTCGGCGGCTTCTTCTTGGCGCTGCGCCTCGGCGAGGCGGAAGCGGATGAGTAGGAAGGACGCGATGTATGCCAGGATCGCTGAATGAGAGCAGGGCGGGTGAGCGGCGCGGGGTAGGGGGGCAGGGAGAGGGGGGAGGGGGACGGACACGCGCAGACGTGGAG
>FTLJ01000967.1:0-14130 GCA_900155495.1 Porogramme epimiltina
GGATAGGGGGTCGGGCAGGGGCTGCGGGGACGGGGAGGTGGGGACGAGCGGGCGCGCCCGAGGCCTGGAGTGGGTGGTGGCGCAGCGGGCAGGCGGGCGCGGGGGACACGGCTCTGCTCGCGGGCAGGCCGAGGGGGGGCGCGGGCGGCTGTCATGAAGAGGTTGCCTATCCGGGGTGGGGGCGCACAGCTTTCGAGAGCTTGTCAATAAGCCGAGCGCCCATCAGCGCGGGGGAGCCGCTGGGGGGCCCAATCAGCGGGCGGAGTGCCTGGGAGCGCGCTCCCCTGGCAAGCGCCCGGCGAGTCCTCCCGCTCGTGCGCCGTGAGCGTGTGCAGTCCAGGCGCGCGGCTTCCCAGGTCCCTCCTTCAAAACCCAGTGATTCCCCGTTTTTAATCGTCTCGGCCCACTTATCGTCGTCCTCGTCTCCCTCCCCGCCTCGACGCCCTCTCCCTCTCCCTCCCGCCGCCTCCTGCCCGCCATGCAGCTCCCCACCTGCACCGGCATCCGTATCCGCTCCCTCTCCGACGCGCACGTCATATTCCATGCTGTCTCCCTCGGCCTCCTCCCGATCGTCTCACGGCGCCTTGACATAGAGGAACGACGCTTCATTCACTCCGGCTGCGTATGCGTGTGGGAAGAGCGCAGCGCGTGTTCAGAGGGCTCTTCTGTACGTCCATTGCTCCCACTCGCTCGTCCCATCCCAGCCTACCGACCCCGTGCCCCTCTCTCCTCCCCCGATCGCCCACTCAACGTCCGATCAATAGGCTGCAGGTATAGAACGCTGGACGGACGGCAGGCGGTGGGGTCCTTCCAGAGTTCGCGACGTGAGTGCCCCGCTCCCCATCCCAGCCATCGATCCCACTCAACCGCATGACCCCTCTCCCAGGAATTCCTCTACTACCAAGAAAAACTCCCAGAGTTCGAGGCCGACGAAGTCCTCTCCTCGCTCATGTTCGTTGCCATCCTTCTCCTGCACCCGTGTGGACATCACCCGCTCACCCCGCGCGCCACGCCACACCGCAGATTCGGGAGCCGGCTCATCAAGCAGACGTACTCCGTGTACGTGGACACTCCGACCGGTCGGAGGAAATGGCACCTCGGTAAGTAGTACGACTTCCCCCACCTCCGCCGCACCGTTGCCACGATGTTATTCGCGTATTCGTTTGGCGAATCCCCCCACCCACGGCTCGCCGCACTGTCGCCCCTCTGCTCCCCTTCCTGCTTCCCAAACGCTCACCGCCACTCGGCACTCCCCCAGTCGCGTACTTCACCGGCGAGACGCTCGAGCGCCTCCTCACCATCGACGACATCCCCGAACTCGCCGCTGTGCGTGATATCATCCCGCCCGGCAAGTACACCACAGCGCGCATCGCCCGCCACCGCGCCCGCCCAGAAGGCTCAGGGCCGCCGCTCTTCGGGCAGCAGCCAGACAGCAAGCCCCCCTCTCTCGTCGCGGCCACGATGACGATGACGACCGCACGCCCCCCCCTCTACACCATCGACCCCCAATACGACCTCCTCCCCGGCGCGCTTGCGCTCGGGGGCGAGGGCGGGAGCGGGAGCGGCGCGCCGTCGCCGAGCGGGTCGGATGTGAGCCTCCCCGCCGTCAAGCCCCCGCCGTGGAGCCCGCCGCGGTGGCCCGAGGACGAGCTCCGGACGCGCCAGCCAGACCTGCACGGCGCGCAGTCGCAAAACGTGCGGCGGAACAGGTGCACGATCGACCTCGCCCCGCTCATATACCTCCGCAAGCGCCCGTACCCGCCGCGGGACGTCGCGGACGACGACGTGCTGCAAAAGTTTGACTGCGGCATCGACTAGGCCCCCCGCGCCCCCTACCGTGCCCCCTTCCCCGCACGGGCGTAAGGGAGGCCCCACTAGGCGCGGGTGCAGGTGTGTGGTGGTGGCCATCCCCCCACCGGCGCCCTGCGCTGTGCCCTAGCTTCGGACCAGCCTCGTTAGGAGAGGCGTTCTAGTGCCCTTCGCTCGCCCAGCCCCTGGATACTCGGTGCCGCTCGGGGCTGGCGTCCTGTGGGTGGATGCCCCGCGCGCGGCGACCCTCTCGACCTGCCAGCCCCCGCCTCCTGTCGCGCGGTGCGCTCGCAGGTGGCCAGACGCACCGGGGGATGCGTGTGGCCGCCGCTGCGCCGTGTCGCCGAGTGGGGGGTGCCCGGAGCTCCTCCGCGCGCTGCAGTCGCTGTTCCTTGTGTGTGTAGTGCGTCTCCTCTCTTGCGTGCTGCTGGCTGATTCAACGGCCCGCACCCTCCTTCCTTCTCTTCTCCCCGCTCTCCCCTGCACCCCCTTTCCCGCACGGATCCCCGTCATCGCTACCGCTACCGCCCGTCCGTCCTTCCCGTCGCCCCCGGTCGTTCGCCATGCTCTCCGTCGCCGCCGCCGTGCTCCCGGTCTGATCAGTACTGATATATACCCCCCACCCCTACTACCGTCCCCCCCCTAGCCTCTCGCCAGCGCCGCCGCGGGGGGCCCAGGCCCCGCGCGGGGCTTTTCGCTGCTGTATTTGTACCGGCTTCCATGTACGACACCGCTCCCGCTACTATAATAGCCCGCGCGCCTTCCACGTCGGGCGCGGCCTCCCCTCGGCGCGCCTGCCCTGCACTCCACGCCTTAAGTCTGAAGATGGGTGACGGAACCCGTGACGCCCCCACGCACCCCCCCTCATCTCTCTCCCTTCACCATTCCCCTCGCCGTAGAAGGCTCGAGGCGGGGTTGAAACTGAAACGCGCACGCGGTGGCGTGCTGCTGCTGCAGCGACTTCCGAGGGTCGTCGGGCGTGCCCCAACCCCCAAACGACAACCCGTGCGAGCACGAACGCCGGGAGCGTCTCCTTGAACTCGCCCGTCCTCCTTCCCTGGATTGCGTACATGGCGGCAGGCACGGGCACGCGAAGCGTGTGTGCGTGCGGCGGACGGCGGGTCCACCCGAGTGGGCGTACTACTGTACTATTGTGATCGCACCGCCCCGCCCGCCCGCGCTCGGCCACTGGTCGGGATCTGGAGTCTGGACTGGCTTGCTACTGGACAGTGGAGGCGCACGCGCGCAAGGCGATCGGTGCGCCGCGGCGGCGTGGGGCACGCTCGCTGATGGAGATGTATGGAGATGCGCCGGGCCCGATGGCTGGCCGCATTTTTTGAATCTTTATCAATGGTCGCGGTTGTGGTGGTCGTTGTGGTGCGGTGTTAGTATTGTTGGTGGCGGTAGTTGTGGTGGTGTGGGTGTTGGTTGTTTGCGGCGCGCGGAGGGGAGGGATCGTCGCGCGCGCGCCAGGCGGGCGGCGCGCCGGATGCCCCCCACCCACCCGGGTCGACGCCCCTACCGCGCGTGCGTGCTTGATATAGTAGACCGGGGGCGGGAGGGCCGGCCGCGCTCGAGCTCCAGAGGGCTCTCGGTGCGCGTGCACCCCCGCGCGGGCCATCGCGCTGCACAACTATAGAGACGGCTGGACGGAGGGAGACGACGACGATTAATTGAAAGGATGGGACCACCGCGCGCGCATGGGTGGGTGGGTGGGCCACGGGACGCGTCCGCGGCTGTTCCTGGCAGCTGCGAGCCCCGCCGAGTTCCCAAGTGTTCCAAGGAATCCAAGGCCCGAGGCCCAAGGCCCGAGTTCAAAGGGTCCAAGGTACAACATCCAAATATCCAAGTTCGAACGCCCGAACGTTCCGCACGGCGCGCTGGGCTCGGACGTCGGCGAACGCCGCGCTCGCTCGCGCCCGCTCGTTCCCTCGCTCGTTCGAATTCCCTGCGGGTCGTCCCCGACAACATGACGATCGCGCGGTCTGGACTCCGGCTCGCCCCCCGCGCGATCGGTGAATCGCCCCCCTCCCCCGTGCGCATCGATTGCGCGCCTGCGCGAGTGGAAGAGAAGAGCGCGTCGAAGGGGGAATGGCGGCGGGTGGGGAGTTCTCGCGAGGTTCTGCCTCGGACGCGGTGGGCCTGGGCGGTGGAGCGCGCGCGCGCGCGTGCATTCCATCGCATTGAATTTGTTGCATTGCGCTGTGTTGGATGGCCGCTGGCGCGGTGTGGTCTTGGCTGGACTTAATGCGAGCACCCAGCCCGCCCCTCCCAGTATGGCTAGCGCGAGGGGTGGTGTGCGGTATGGCCGGGGCTTCGCGTTCGCTGCGCGGATCGGTGGGTCTGCGTCCGAATCGCCGCTGCGGGGCGAGATCTCTGCAACGCGACGGGCGGGTGGATCGACTGTCCCCGTGCGCTACGCTGCTGCGTCCACGCCGCCCCTCTTCCCCCCCTCTCTGTGTGCTTCGCTCGCGTACGCGCGTGCGGCGACGATCCGTCCGTCGACGTCCGCCAGTCCGCGAGGACCGGGCGTCCCCGTGCGGCTGTACGTAAGGTAGGGGACCTTCAAAACGCACCAACCCCACGTGATCCCGCGTGACAAGGGCGCTACCTCTCGGATTTTGTACTTGTTTGCTTATTTGCACTGTATTCTGGGGGAAAATGGAGAAACTGCTCCCATGAAGTTGTAGAGGAGTGCTTTGCTGTCCCGAAAATGAGTTCATCTTGCAGCGAAAGAGAGTGTGCATGTCGGCATCTTCAATTTTGTGTGGCTGGCCAACGTGATTCGGGCGCTTTTGCGGGAGGCACCTTTATTTTGCTCATTTTGAGCATAACTCAGGTACCACTGGTTTCTAGCCCTCCAGATTTTGATCAAGTATTCTCACAACTCATTCAAACAAAATTATGGAACAGATTTTCTATATGTTGCTTAGAAAGCTCAGGGGAAGGCCGAAAGTGCTGAAATCGTCACGCTGTGACCCAGATCACGTGGGGTTGGCGTGTTTTGAAGGTCCCCTACCTTATGTGCAGTGGGGGGGGGGGGGGGGCGCCGNNCGGGGGGGGGGGGGGGGGGCGCCGCGTTCTGGCGTTCTGGGTTCTGAGTTCTGGATTCAGCATTCAGCATTCAGGGTTCTGGGTTTCAACGTATTGCGTTCTTGCCGCTCTGTCGTTCTCGCGCGTTCTCGCGCGTTCTGCATTCCGACATTCTACTGTATGCCCGGAAATTAATGAGCTCTGGGCCCGCGCGCGGAGGGTGGGGAAGGTGGGGGAAGGTGGGGGTGGGACTCTGCCACTGTTCGCGAGAGGGGGCCCTCTCTTCCGCGGCCAATCGGAGCGCGGTCACGCTCGCGCGCGGGAGGCCGCGCGGGCCACGATGCGCGGGCAGGTGGCCTGCTGCGCGGCGCGCGGGCGGGCTCGCCTACGTACGGCTGCAGCCACCGCGCGATCGGGAAAGACAGAAAGAAGGGAGGGCGCGGCTGGCTGGCTGGGGTTGGAGTTGGGGGAGGGGGAGGGAGGCTCCTGAGTCGAGCGGGCGTCCGAGACGCAGCATCTATTCGGAGCGGCCGAGTGCGATGTCGACGTCGACGTCAACGCAACGTGCGCGCGCACACAGGGTGACCGTGCACGCGCCGCTGTCGTCGTTCGGTTTGACGTGGGCACGGACGCGAGCAAGCCTGGGGGGTTCGTGATGTGCCCCGTGGGTGCGCCCGGTCGCCCAATGCGCACTAGCGTTCTGCCACACCTGCCCACTCACCCACCCCACCCTACTTACTCCACCCCGCTGCCGGTTGTTGGAGGGCCTGGGGCTGGACGTGAGGAATGTGGCGGGACAAGCTCAGCTCCAGTCGCCAAGGGGCTAGCTAAGCTTCCAGGGGGCGAGGGGGGGTCGCGTGCGCGCGGGGGATTGAGTGAACGT
The DNA here is from genome assembly GCA_900155495.1 of Porogramme epimiltina. Lineage (NCBI taxonomy): Eukaryota > Fungi > Basidiomycota > Agaricomycetes > Polyporales > Polyporaceae > Porogramme > Porogramme epimiltina. The sequence goes on from FTLJ01000967.1 coordinate 5,726, forward strand.
TTAGCGCGCCCACTGCGCGCGCGGGCCGCCGCGCCGCGCCCGGAGCTCTCTCTGCGCGCTGGGGCGCCGCGCACCATATGCGGCGACGCCGACGTCAGGGCGAGGCGAGCCGCGCCGTGTGCCGCGCGCGCACGACTGAATGGACGCGTTTAGGGTTCGCGCGGCCGCAGGGGGCCCTCTTCCCCCCTTCCCTCTTCCCTCTTCCTCCCCTGGACGCCTGGCAGCGGCGCGCGTGCGAGCGAAGGTGTCGTTGCAAATGCCAGAGTGCGCACCCCCATCTGTCCCATGGCCACCCTTCACGGTAGCAGCAGCGGCGCACGCTGTGCCCAGGGAACACCCTCCGCTACGTCACGCTTCACGCCGCGATTTCCCCCAGGCGCGCCATGCCCTTCCGTATGTACGTGGTACGTGTCCACGCCCGCCTCCCAGCGCCGGCACCCGCTCGTCCAGCGCGAGAAAGAGGGCCTGATTAATGTTAAATGCACCCAACGGCCGGCGCCTCCGCGAGCGTGAGCGCGAGGCGCGCGTCGCGAACTTGCACGGTGCTCGGCTGCTGCCCGCAAGAAGGCAGAAGGGGCGGAGTGCGTTTTAGGGTTTTGCGACGCGCAAGGGGGAATCGGCGGCCCTCGTCGGATCGCGGGCGTGGAAGGCGGCCCTCCCGAAGCCGCGCCCCTCGGCTCCCCCCTCCCTCCCCCGTCCCTTACTCCGTGCCGGCGGCTGGCCGTGGAGCACCACTGATGTACTCGTGAGGTTGGGGGGGCATTCGGATGCCCCAGCAGCATCCGCGCCGCTCAATATGGGGCCTGGACGCGCTTGGCGCCACCGCGGGTGCGAGCTCCGATCTGTGTGTGGTCGAGAGAAGAGGTTAATTTGAGGACTTGATCTAGTAACGTACGCCCGATGACCTGCTGTCCGCCCCCTTCGAATTCCGCCGCCGCCAGTGCTCGCCTGGGCACCAGATCCCCCCTTTCCGAAGGCCCAAGGGCCCTCTCACTGAGTCACGGCGGAGGAAGGAGCGAGGAAGATCAAAGCTGCCAGCACGAAAAAATTGCGCGCGAAGCTTCCTTTCTCTCCCGCCGACGCGGCCACGGCCGCGGCGCACGATGGACGCGTTCGGACGGCCCGCCTACCGTCCGCCGCGAGTCGCCGCCGGACGGACTGCCCTGGTTAGCACTCATTCAAGGTTGGTCTCTGCACATTGCACAGGACGTGGGCACGGGCCCAAGCGCATACATACATTACGGACGAGTAGACGGGTACAGACTGCGATCGCGGCACGGCCACAAGTCGAATATGCCCGCGCGGGCCCAGCGCCGCGGGCCCGGAGGGAGCGCGATCGCGCGCATTGGCAAAAAGCGGGCGAGAAGCACTGCAGCGAGGAGGGGCGTGCGCACGTCCGGCGGGGCTTCGAAGCGAGCGCTAGCGCTAGGGGCTCTGTGGGCTCTGGGGAATCTGGAGAATCTTCCGAGAACTGGGGAGGGTGGGAGGGTAGGGGGGCTCGCGCCCTGGTGGCGTGCGCGCGTGGCTGCTGGCCGGCCACTGGGGAGCGAGGAGCGCGGTGGGTTATAGGGGCGTGTGCCGTTGCTGGTGCGTTCTTCTTCTCGCCCGCGCTGGCGGGTTCGAGATGCGGGCTCTCTGCCGTTACGGCATGCGATGGAACACGTCCGGGGCGTGTGCGCGCTGGCGAGTGGGGGGTGGGTGGGTGGGTGGGGCTGACGGAAGGATCGCGACAGCTTGGCGAGCGCGTCTGTGCTGTGCGCATTCAATGGGTAACATCGATCCTCGGGAGGATGCGCGGGCGTGCGCCCGTGCGTTCGACGCTGGTGCTATAGATTCGGATACGGACGAGCGAGCTAACGAGCGACGCATCGCACGGACACGGGCCCAGCCCTCAGCCCGCCCGTACCCAAACCAAGAACGTTCCTTCGCGCGCGCGTGTCTGCGGTACGTGCGCCCCCCCGCAGAAGAGAGGCAGGCCCAGACGCGTCCCGCGCGCGGTGCGTGACGACGGGACGTACGTGAGCGGGCGAGCGCGCCGGTGCACCCTGGACGCCACACCACGGCACGGGGGGGCGCGCGCGTACGCGCGAGGCTCCAGCCCGCCCCGCGCGCAGACGGCCAAAGGCCGCACCATCCGCGCCGGCTCCCCCTCTGCCGTCCCCAACTCTCCGCACACAACGTTCTTTCGACGTCGCGACCGCGCCTACCCCTTGTATGGCCGCCGCCGTCGTACCGGGTCGTGACGGGGGCAGAAGTCCGGGGATAGCGCGAGAGGGATCTGGATTCTGGAGGAGGGTGACGGTAGCGTCTGGCGGTGGATCGTGTCACGCGCGACGCGACGCGACGTCTGCCATCTGGCCTGCGCCGCACTCATGATCAGGCCGCCGCTGCCTCTGACCGCTGCTGCTGCTCAGAATGGTCATATTCGCGGGGTCTCGTAGCAAGGGGACGCACCTTTCTTTTCACGACTTCTTTCTTTCTTTCTTATCCTTCCTTCTTTCCCCTCCTTTCGTGCAATTTTTTCCCTCCGTCTAATTGCGCTGCGCAGACGTCGCGACCCGCGCGCCCTAGAGCGATCGCGCGCGGGCCCGGCGCTTCACGTCGCTCCATATCGGGACGAGGGGTCGAGGGGTTCGCACAGCACTTACTCGATTTGGTGCGGCGGCGCGCACGACGGGCGCGCGCGCGGGCCGACGCCGCGCGCAGGGCGCACAGGGGCCCACGACGACGGCCGCGCGCCGTGTTCCGCTCGCCCTCCGAGGTGGGCGAGCCACGGGCGTGCGCGCGCGCCAACGCGAAATGAAAGCCTAAAAAGCCCGGTCGAGTGGTGGTCGTTGTGTCCCAATTAATGACGCGCGCAGGCGCGGCGGGCGTGCGTGCAGCAGCACACGACCCAGCCGCGCGCTGTTAATGACGCGGAGGATCTCCGCACAACGCTAACGCTAAGCACTATAACGCTAACACTAAAATACCAATCCGCCCGCCCTGACGGGGGGGGTCCAGGACGCCTGCGGCGCGGACACCACAGATCAGCGACGCGGCGCGGCGCCGTATGTGCACGCGCACCCTTATCAGATGTAGTGTGTAGTGTGGCCTTCGGGAAGCCGCGTCTGGAAGGGTAGTATGGGGGGGGGGGGGGGGGTGGAACGCACCCCGTCCACCCGCGCTGCGGTCGCCGCGGCTCGTTGCTACAGCTCGGCGGACGCGCGAGTACGAGAAACTCTAGGCAATCCGCCGCTGCCCAGGCCCGCACGCGCCTCTACGCGCTCGCACTCGCGCTCGCGCTTGCGGGCAAGTGTCAAGAACTCTCCACTCCGCGCGGCGAGTGCGGCCGCGGAGGTGGACGTACGGGCGGAACGTTGTGCGGGAGCCGCAAGCGCAGCCCAGCAGGCGGACCTTGGGCGCAACGATATTTCATGGTTGGGACAGTGCGGCGCGCGACCGTGCGGGCGGGCGGGCGCTGTGGAACTGGTGGTGGTGGAACGGCGAAGGTGGGAGGGCGCGAAGCTTGGAGGTGGACGCGGGGAGTTGGGGGGAGGGGCCGGGCGCGGGCACACGAGTGACGACCCTGTGCTGTGGATCGCGGCGGGTGCCGCGCGCGCAGGGCGCGTCGTCGTCGATGACGGTGGGTGGGTGAGCGAGACCTGGGCCCTCCAGGTCAGGGGGAAGAGGGGAGAGGAGGAAGGGGGGGGCACGGCTGGGTGCGTTGGCGGAAGGAAGCGGGGTCGATGCATGGAAGCCGCAGATGCAGATGCGGACGCGTGCAGCCGCAGACGCAGGTCGCAGGTGCAGACACACAGACAGACAGACGTGCGGACGTGCGGTGACGGTGACGGTGACGGTGACGGCCACGCAGGCGTGGCGTGTGGCCGCGGCGGCGCACCCGCGGCGAGCCTAAGGCCTAAACCGCCGCACGGGGGCAGGGTCGCAGGCCGGTGCGAAGGCGAGGGCAGCGCAGGCGAATGGACGGGTGGCGGGCCAGGCAGGCACGCGCGCGCGGGGGCGCACCTGCCATACGCGCCCGCTTCCGTTTCGTTTTGTTCGTTTCGCGGCTTTGCGCCCGAAGCGCGCGGGCTTCTTCTTCTGCGTTTTCGCGCGGCCGTTCGCTCGCTCCCCCCCCCACCCCCCCCCCTACTAAGTGCACGCTCCCGTGCAGCGAACCGGCGCGTGGCTCCCGCGCGTGGGACGCGGGTGGGGCTCGCGCGGGCTTCGGGGTCGCCGCGGGGCTTCTGGGTTGTGGAGGCGGCGGCGGAAGCGGAGGTGGAGGTGGAGGCGGCTGGCTGGGTCGCGCGGCTCCGCGGTGGCGTTGGCGCGGGGGCTGGGCTCGTTCGCGGGTAGACGGGCAGGCGGACGGGTTCGCGGGTTCGCTTGCAGTGGGGCGGCGTGGAGGGTAGAATGGAGAACTTGCGTCGTTGCTGTTTTTGTTTCCAGGGTCAAATCTTGCATGAGATCCGTCGTGCGGGGTTAGCTATAGGTGCGATGTGCCGTCAGCGCGAGGGGTGGTGCCCTCCCGGGGCCCGGGAGTCAGCGAGCGAGCGAGGTCGCGTCGAGGTCGCGAACCTGAGCGACGGCGCAGGCTCGGGAGTCGGAGGTTAGGAATGGAGGGGCAAGCCTGAGGGGAAGGGGGGCCTGCGCGCGCCGGATCGTCGCGGGTATACAGTTCAGATTTGCGCACTCGAAAAAAAATTAGAGAAGGCACGCACTCACGCGCACGTCTGTCATTCATTCGCGCTCGATGCGGGGCTTGCGCACACACGCGGGTAGGATGGATGCAGGGGGGGCGAGGCCCCCAGGCCTCAGGCGTTGCCGGCGGCAGCGGCGACGTCGACGGTGGTTGGGGTGGCTGGGGTGGCGCGACGCGGCCTCGAGGGGGAGGTAGGGCGCGCAGACGAACGAGCACGGGACCCCCCGCGCGCGCGAGCTTCGTAGGCCTGGGGTGGCCCGCTGCCGGGATAGGTGACGCCAGACGCAGCGAGCGCGCAGACGAGCGGGCGAGCAAATCAAAAAGAAGCGTGCGCCACGGCCGAGAGGGACGTGTGTGTGGGGGGGGGGAGATGGGGGGTGAGGGAAGCTGGGAGGTGTGCGCCGGTGAAGGGCGTTGCGGGGGACGGTGCGCTCCCAGGCCGCAGCGCGCGCAATTGAGTCGCCCGCGGCCGCGCGGAAGCACGCGGGGGCCAGCTGACCGGGCGAGGCGCGGCGCCGCTCTCACGTCGCGGCGCGCATGACTCTCTCTCTCGCGCGCCGCCCGCTGCCGGGGCGTGCCCGGGCGACGGCGGCAGCGGCAGCAGCGGCTGGGCGGTGGACGGGAGGATTCAAGAAGGTGACGCGAGGGGGTGGCCCTGCGGCGGGGCGCGACCTGCCTGCGGCGGCGGGGCGTGGAGTTTGAGTTAGGCTCGGGGCGGCCGGGTCTGGTCTGCACATCTGCTCGGGTCATGATGCATCACCGTGCATCGTGCATCGTGGAGGAAGCTCGGGCTGCGCTGGAGCTTATTCAGGGCCAATATAGAGCGTTGGCCGGCCGGGACTTGCGCGGGGTGCTTGCGGGCGCGCGGTGGGCGCGCGGGGGACGCGCGCACCTGAGTCTTGACCGATCGCGGATGGCGTGGACGTGGACGCGACGCGGCCGGCGGGGACGGGGAGGGGAAGGGGCCTGCTTGGGCCGCGCAGCGCGGCGGGCGAGGTGGCTAGTCGCGCCTATTTCGAGCGCGCGGAAGGGGGGGTCCGCCCCGAGCCTCGACCGGGGCCGGGCACGTGCTAGCGAACGGTGGTTGTGAAGGAGCGGGCGCGCGCGCACGGGCGCTGAGTGCTGGGCTGGTGCGGTGGATCCAATTCCAGGGGCGGGGGCGAGGGCGACGCCAACGGCGCAGTGTCCGATGGGCGACCGGACGCTTGGCATACTTTAGTGAATGGGGTTGGTTCGGCGCGTAGCCGTGTGCGGCGATGGGGGCGGGCGGGAGGAATAGGTCGCAGCGCGACGGATGGAGGATAGCTCGCGCGGGCGGGCGGCGTGGCGAATTGAAACCCGTCCTGGCCTGGGACGCGGACGCGGGCGCGGGCGGGGGAGCGCGGGGGGCGGGCGCGCCGGGACGCGTGAGGGTGGGTTCGGCCTCGACCGGCGTCGGCGAGGAGGCTGATGATCGGGGCGAGGGACGCTTCTTTTCGAAGGCGGCCAGGAGGATCCTTTGCTCGGGCGGCGGCAGCCCCAGGCAGCAAGGGGCCGAGGGCGCAGAGAGCTGAGATGGAAGCTCGCCCCCGGAGACGGAGATGCGCCGTGGTGGTGGTGGGGGGGGCGGCTCGCGGTGGACGCGGGTGGAGCATGGGCTGGCCGCTGGCGCATCGAGTGGCCGGGAGAGGTGGCTTGGGAGGGGGCTAGCGTCGTCGAAGCGACGGCCCTGGCCGCGGGTCTCATCGATGTGAGCGTCAGATATGGTGTGATTAGTGGCCTGGAATAGGAAGGCCGACCACGCAGCCAACGCGTCCAGATGGGGCTCCAGGACGATCGACGTCCACCGATCTGCTTCCGTCCCCGCTGCGCCACTGCAAATAGCATTCAGTCACTCGTTCCGCGACAGCCGCCCGAGCCCACCCAGCGCGCCAACTGCACCGTCCACCAGCCCACACCGTCCGTCGCCCTCGCTCCCGCGCGCCTCTCGTGCCCGTGCACGACGGCCCAGTGCTCCCCGCCCAATTCAGCCCCCATTCACTCCCATGCACAGGCCCAGGCCCTCTCCCGACCGCGCCATGCTGCCACCCGCTGCCACTCCCCGACCCTGCCTGTCTGACCCATCACCGTCGCGCTCGCCCTGTGCTCTCCTCCGGGTCTATCCCTCTTCCGTCCCCCACGCGCCCGCTCGACGTCAGCCCCCGCGCTCCATCCTGTGTGTCGCATCGACCCCCTCATGGTCACGTCCCCCCGACGCACGGCTCGGCGCACGACCTCGTCACCCGCGAGCGCCAGCGCACCATTGAGTCGCGGATTTTTGGGGTGGCTTCACCCTCCGACGTGCGTGCGTGCGTGCGCCCGCTCGCTCACCCATCTAGTTCGGCATCCCGAGCGGCACGCGATCGAGGGAGCAAAAGGAGGAGAAAAAAAAGCGCACGAAGCTCCACCACCCCCATGCACCTGCACGCGCCGCCGCCCTCGACGTCGGCGTCGCGCACCTCGCGTGCTTCCCCGAAAGAAAGTAATACAAATTCGACTCCCGCGCTCCCACATCGGGCGGGGCGGATGACGTCGCGTTCCGACGGCAGCTCGTCCCCCCCGCGTCTCTCCCCCGCGTCCCCGGGTGCGCGCGGTGGCGGCTGCGGCTCGGGGCACCGTGTTCGGGAGCGCCGCGTATATGTATGTGCTCACTGCTCAGCTGGGGGACGGGCGGCGGCTGCGGCCGCGCGCCAGGTGTAGCACGGAGGGCTCTGGAGCGGCGCGTGGGCGCGGGCGCGCGGCCGGCTTGTCCACGGATTTCTTTCGGGGGCATTGGCGGAGAAGCGAGGGGGGGGGTGAGCACGCAGGTGGAGGACCCGGGCGAATGGCGGCCGCGCGGGAGATCACGCTGTGGTGGGGAGGGCGCGCGGCCGAGGCTTCCCGCGAAGGTTACGCGAGCGCGAGGTGGGCGGGCGTTGGTGGGCGGGCGGCGGACGAGGGGGGAGATGGCGAGCCTTGCGCGCGCCGAGACGCGGGAGGTGTGGAGTGCTTGCGAGGGGGCGGAGAAGGCGGGGCGTTGCTACGAGGGAAGGAGAGAAAGAGGGTTGGGGGGCTGTATGGGGAAGCGGGCGCGGATTGAAAAGAGGGCGTGCCTGATCAGACGACCGAGCGCAGGCGGGGGGCGCTGGCGGTGGAGGGCGTGGGGGGCGGGCATGGGAGGCGGAGGGGCGCACGCGGGTCGCCACGAGGGGGCTGGGAGAGAAGGACGAACAAGGTTTTGGCAGAAGCGAGTGGAGGGGCGTCGTGCGTGACGTGATAAGTGGAGGGCGAGCAGGGACGATCAGCCCAGGCAGGCCACCGCCAGTCCCCAGGCTCGCCACAGAGCGCGCCATTCAGTCCCCCCCATACAGTTCGCCACACTCCGTTTACTAATGCATCGAGATTCCCCAGGATTAGATTGGCAGGCCCTCTACCGCTCCCCTGGCTCGCCCGCCCCCTCGGCTCTGTAGTGTCCCTTCTGCCGGGTGCCAGCCTTGATCTTTCCAGACGACCCTTGCCCGATCCGGCTAGGAGCCTCGCTCTACTGCTACCTGTCCTCCGCCTTCTCCCTCCCTCTGATCAATCAGACCCTTCAACCCGATATCTATATAATCGCCCCCCACCCTTTCCCCTGCCTTCTTGCCTTTCCCCCCTTCCCGCCTCCCGCCTTACCCCCCCTCCCTCTATCCGTCTTTTATCTCCATCCACCCACCCCCTCCTACGC
>FTLJ01000971.1:0-37785 GCA_900155495.1 Porogramme epimiltina
CCCCTTCCCCCTCCCCCTCAGTCGCGCTCGACACACACGTCCGCGGCGCGAAAAACCCGAATGTCGTAGCGCAGGACGCGGTCCTCGGCGAGCACCTCGGCGCGCCACGGCGTGCTCGTCGCGCGCTTGAACTCGGCGCTCCCGAACGCGTCGAGGCTCGCCCACTCGTGCACGACGAGGAAGCGCGGCGGGCGCGCGCCGCGCCCGTCCTCCCACCGCCCGTACTCGTACTCGCACCCGCCGCCGCCCGCGTTGAGCCTCCACCGCCGTGCGCGCCGGGAACGCGAGCGGGAGGGGGGGAAGGGCACGGGGGTGGGCGAGGAGGCGACGACGGCGGCGAGGGCGAAGCGGCGCGTGCGGAGCCAGCCGGGGACGCGGGCGAGGAGGGGGGCGTGCTCGGCGTCGAACCAGCGCTCGAAGGCGGGCTCGGCGGCGGGCGCGAGCTCGAGCTCGATGAGGGAGATGTAGCGCCAGTCGAGCGCGTCGCTGCCGGAGCCGTCGCTCGGCGCGAGGGTGCGCGTGGTGGAGAGGGAGAAGAGGGAGCGCGCGTCGGACGGGGAGGCGGGCTCCGCGGAGGGCGTGCGGGAGGGGAACTCGGCGCGCGGGGTGTAGAGGCGCGTCTGCACGAAGTCTTCCTCTTCTGCGTCAGAGTCCGAGTCCGAGTCGCCGCCGCCGCCGCCGTATGTGGCAAAGTTGGGCGGCGCTGATTTGGGTATGGGGGCGGCGCCGTCCGAGTCGGTGGCGTCGGAGCCGGCGCCGGGGCTGGGCGGCGCGGAGGCGGAGGCGACGGGGAGGCGGAGGTCGTAGAGGGAGAGGCAGGCGGGGGTCTTGTTGTCCGCGGCGGCCCAGCGGGAGCAGGAGAGGACGGAGGGGACGGCGCCGGCGACGTGGGCGGGGAGATGCTCGTGGTCGCACCAGTCTACGGGGATGGTTGCGCGGGCTGGAGCGGTGTAGACGAGGAGGAGGTGGTCGCCCGTTTCTTTTGGTTCTAGGGCTTCCGCCGGTGGGGAGGGGGAGGGAATGGTGAGCTTCGGCTCCGCTGAGGGCGATGGGCGATGGGATGGGGCTGATCGGTGGATGAGCGCTGGTGAGGAGCCGGAGCTGGAGGGTTGGTGGCGAGGACCTAGCATGGGGGGCGATAGAGGGAGGGGGTCGGCGAGGAGGGCGGTGTGCCGTCTGACGGAGGGCGTTCGAAGAGGAAGAGGGGAGAGGGGGAGGGTGATTGGGTATATGTAGTGGACTTGACGAGTCTGAACGTCGGTGGGTGGGGCGCGCACGCCGCGGACAGGCGTGGCAGGACAGATGTTGATGATGGAGAACAGGCTGGACGCTCGTCTCTTGATCCAAGACACCGCGCCCCGGCGTGAGGTATGTAGGACGTCTGTGGGTGCACGGAGAGGGCGCAACGTGGCTGCGGGCAGACGGGCAGGGCTGGACGGCCGTTCAGTACCCGCGAGTCCCACACTCGGCGGGGCGCAGACGGCGGGAAGGGGCTGTTCTCGGCCCGGGCGTTGGGTAGGCTGCAATGGACTGGCCTGGGATCTGTCAACGCCGCCGCGGAGCTAAGTGAATCCGATCATCAAACTCTCTTCTACTACCTTCCCCTTCGTCACCGAACGCACCCTCGGAGTCCCGACTCCCGCCCCGCCCGTGCCTGCCACCCTTCGAATTCTCCGTCGAGGCGATATCGACCGACGGCGCGGGCGCACTGTCGACTCCTTCACCGAAGGCCCAGGCGGTGGTCGGCCCTATTCATCATGTCTGTCCTGCACGGCCAGCTCACACTGCCATCTCACCATGTCCCCACTTTGACACAGGGGCAGGGCGCCGCGAAGAACGCTGCTTCTCGACTTCGCCTGCCCTCGTGGTGGCGTGGAAAATACGTTTGAGACGCAGATTCGTTCATCGAAAGGTTACTGGCACATGACCATGCAGCAAAGTAGACCTCTTCTATTCCACAGCGGACATGTCCACATCTAATGCCCATGCGCCGCGTCTATCCAATCGTTGATCGCGGTCCTCACATCGTCGCCGTTGCCGTCGTGCTCATAGCCGGGACCAACGAGCTCCCACTGGCCACTGTCCCCGGAGATGGCGTCACGATACTGTCTGGCGCGGATGTGAGCGTCACATCGGGTTTCGTCCCCGTGAACACTGGCAACCCCGTCGGCGGCGTCTGCGAGACCGTCGACGTGTAGTCCGCCTTCACCGCCGCCAGGCGCGCCTCCAACAGCGCTGATGTCTCTGCCCACGCAGTATCTGCGTCAATGATCTGTGAAGGGTGAGCAGGTGATGAAACTGGGAGGCTGGAGGACGTACGCTGAGCAGCTGTATCACGGCGCGTGCGAAGGCGGCGGAGACGTCGCCGTAGTTGAACAATATGTAGAAGCTCCGCATGAACGCGTCGCCCAGGATCCAATCTACGTATAAGGGAGTCAGACGCGCATATAGTCAGGAGATTGTAAAGACATACCTTCAAGCGGGTTGCTGGTGCCTGAGATACTGCCCTGGCAAGATACGTCGCCGCTGTCAGTCACATTGAGCACAGTCGTGTCGATCGGGTGCATCGGGAACGTCTCGTTGTTGCTACAGGCGGGGTAAGCACGTGCCTGAAGAAACGGAATGGGCGAGACTCACCTGAACGTCCAGGAAATGTTCATCGCGGTGTCGCACGGCACGGAGTACGTCACCGTTCCGTTCTCTTCATTCCGCTGCGCGCCTGCCACGTCCTTGTAGATCTCGTCCACGAAGCTCACCGGGCCCTCCACTACGCTCTGGTCAAAAGCAGGGCTATGATTTGAAAGGAGAGGGAAGACGCACTGGAGGTAGTGCCGGTGTCGAACGTTGCGACGGTCTCGCCGTCGGGGACGGTCACGTTTAGCACATGTTTGTATAGTTCGGATATGCTTGCATTCGAAGATCCCGTAATCGTCCGCCCGTTGACCGTCACGCCGCTCAGGAACGTCGTCCACTTCCCGGGAAGCACGCTGTCGATCTGCGTCGCGCTCAAGATCGCCGTCATGTTGGAGAGCACTTCAGCTGCGGAGATGGGGCGGGTGAGTTGAGCGATATGTGGGAGGGTGAAGAAGCGTACAGATCGTGAGGACGCCGCCGTCTGCGATGCCTGTGTAGCTTCGTGACATGAGCCAGGTCATGTAGCTCGGGAGATCGGGCTCGTGCGAGAACAGCTACAGCAGGTGTCAGCATAGTTGTACAAGTTGCATCCTGCTGATGCCAGAGGCGTACGTTGTAGATAATCGGCTTGCCGTTCTCGGCGAATGATGTGTTCTCGAGCGTGATGAATGTCTCTGAGATGGGTGAACTACATGGGGCCAACGTGTAAGAGGATGGAAGAACATTGAAGCACAAAAGCGCGCACCCTGCGAGCCCGATGAGGCCATTGAAGGAGCCTGCGGCAGCGACAGAGCCGTTTCCGGTCGACAGACCTGCGTGCGCGGAACCGATCATAAGCAATCAGCAACCCCAAAAGGCAGGGATGAGACGCACTGATTGCCTGGTTGTTCACCGTGTACGGCCCAAACGTGACATTCGCGAGCACGATCGGGCCTGACAACGAGTTCCCATCCCTAACAATTCCGAAGCGCCATCAAATCAAGGACCACCGAGAATGGAAGAGCTCTGACGTACACGTAGGTCGTCGAGATGTTCGCGCCCGTCTCGATCAGCCCGGGGGGCGTTGCGCCCCCGAGCGTGGACGGGTCCAGCCACGTGTCCGAGCTGCCGCCGTCGAGTAGCACCTGGAACTCCGCACCGTTGACGGTGATTGTGGCCGTGTATATTTCATTGCGTTCGTGCGAGAAGCCGAAGCCCTCGGAGGCGTTAGAGCGCGAGACCGTCACAGGGTATGAGGAGGCGGGGGAGCCCCGCCGGGAAACGGCGTGCGGTAGGGCGGAGGCGGAGGCGAGCGCAAAAAGAGCAGCAAGTGGAAGGAAGAATAGGGCGTGCATCTTGGAAATGTCGGTGGTGTGGTAGACGTCGATGGGTCGTCCGGGCCTTTAAATGGCTGCGAGGCGGGCGGTGAGGGGGGGAGAAGGTTCTCCTGAAGCTCCGCTATGCATTATAGGCCACGCCAGGTGCGGCCGGGTGCCGCATTATGGAGGCATGGGGGGCCCGGCGACTGAGCGCGTGCGCGAGTCTTGGACAGATATTGTAAGTCGTTGCGCGAGCATTCTGACTGCGGAGGGCCCTCTTCGGCATACAGATCTCAGTGAATGTGCTATTGTGGTGCTTTTGGGTCAGAAACGATCGCGTTCGAGACGTGAACGTGCGTACCGGGTTCATTATGCAATGGAGTGTGCTTGCTGTGGTAGGATTAGTGAGCGTGAGCTTGCTGTGGCTGGGAGGAGATGCGCGGAGATCGGGGAATGAGGGGTGGGGTAGTGTGAGGAGTGCATCGCTCTGAATGGAGAAGGGAGGGAGGAGGTTATCCTAGGCGAGCGCGAGCTGCCGTTGCCATAGGCCCATGCTACCGTCTGTGATTCGGAACGTCTTGGGAGGAAGGAGTATCAAGGAGCGGAGAAATCGTCCAATAAGGGATAAGAAGGCGCCATGCTAATATCCTCGCTGATGTCTCTGGAAGGGTAATATGACGATTATGAACGGGCCGCGTAGCCCAGTCTAAGCCGCTGGATGGGTGTCGTCGCTCAAGTTCAAAACTGCATATTTAGCGCCCGTTGAGGCTCGCCCTGAGCAGGGTTAGATGACGTCATAACCTCCTCCGGCGAGTGAACTGATCATCAAACTCATTCTCCCACTCACCGAACCCGCCGTCGGACTCCCCCGTTCCGCTCGTCCCCCTGCCTTCTCCGTCCGAGGCGGTACCGAGTGGGCGCAGTGTCAACTGCTGAAGGCGCTTGCGGTCATCGGCCCTGTTCATCATGTCCGCCCTGCACGGCCAGTCCACTGCCATCTCCTCATGGCACCTCCTTGACACCGAGGCTGGACAGAAGCAAGGACAATGCTCCTCAACATGACATAGCCTTGGGGGTGTGTGAAAAGCAGATTTGATCCATTCAACGAAAAGTGCTCTACAAGGGAAGCGCGCTTCTTCAAGTCCACAATGTCCATGCCCACGTCCAATGTCCATGCGCCGCGTCAGTCTAATAAGTCCATCCGTATCCTCACATCGTCGTCGTGCTCGTCGTCGGGGCCGATGTACTATCACTTGCGATTGTCACCGGCGAAGGCGTCACGATGCTGTCCGGCACGGACGTGAGCGTCACTGTCGCCTCCGTCCCCGTGAACACGGGCAACCCGGTCGGCGTCGCCGTCTGCGACACCGTCGACGTGTAGTCGGCCTGAATCGCGGCCAGGCGCGCCTGCAGCAGCGCCGGTGTCTCCGCCCACGCCGTGTTTGCGTCGATGATCTGTGGCGAGAAGATGTGAGTAAGAGCATTGAATGAAGAGCTGGAGGACGTACGCTAAGTAGCTGCGTCACGGGGCGTGCGAGGACGGCGGAAACGTCGCCGTAGTTGAAGAGCGTGTAGAAGCTCCGCAGGAAAGAGTCGCCTAGGAGCCAGTCTATATGTTCAAGCATCAGATGGAGCGCATATAGTCAGCATGCGGGAAAACACGCACCCTCAAGGCCGACAGTCATGCCCGAGATGCTGCCCTGGCAGAACGGGTTGCCGCTGTCGTCCACACCGAGCACGGTCGTGTCGATCGGGTGCATCGGGAACGTCTCATTGTTGCTGAACGTCCAGGAGATGTTCATCGCAGTGTCGCACGGCACGAAGTATGTCACCGTCCCGTTCTGCTCGTCCCGCTGCGCACCCTTCACATCCTTGTAGATCTCGTCCACGAAGCTCACAGGTCCTGCGACTGTGACAAAGTCAGAGGCTGCACCTGTAACACTGAGAGGAAGAGGGACGCACTGAAGGAGGTGCCAGTGTCGAAGGTCGCAACCGTCTGGCCGTCGGGCACCGTCACGTTCAGCACCTGCTCGTAGAACGCGGACGTGTTTGCGTTCGACGACCCCATGATCATCTTCCCGTTCACAGTCACGCTGCTCAGGAGCGTCGTCCACTGCCCCGGGAGAATGCTGTCGATTTGCGTCGCGTTTACGATCGCCGTCATGTTCGAGAGCACTTCCGCTGCAGAGGTGAGACATGTGAGCTGAGTCGGTGGATCAAGGGGCAAAGAGACTCACAGACTGTGAGGACACCTCCATCCGTGATGCCCGTGTACCTGCGAGACATGAGCCAGGTCACGTAGCTCGGGAGGTCGGGCTCGTGCGAGAAGAGCTGCGGCGATGTCAGTGCATGCATTATTCCATCAGTGCGAAAGGCGTACGTTGTAAAGGATCGGCTTGCCGTTCTCGACGAACGACGTGTTCGCGAGCGCGATGAACGTTTCAGAGATGAAAGAGCTGCGTGAGGCCGATGCGTAAGAGAAAGGAAGGCGCTGAACCACAAAGACACGCACCCTCCGAGACCGATGAGGCCGTTGAAAGAGCCTGCTGCGGCACTCGAACTGTTTCCAGTCGTCAGACCTGGGCGTGCGGGTCCGATCGTAAGTGAAGAGTCGCCTTTATAGGCAAGGATGTCACGTACTGATCGCCTGGTTGTTCACTGTGTATGGCCCAAATGTGACGTTTGCGAGTACGATCGGGCCCGACGACGAACTCCCATCCCTAACGATTCAAAAACAACAGTGTCAGACTAAGCCCCGCTTGGATCGATAAGGCTCAGACATACACGTAGGTCGTCGAGACGTTCGCGCCCGTCTCGATCAGCCCGGGGGGCATCGCACCCCCGAGCGTGGACGGGTCCAGCCATGTGTCTGAGCTTCCGGTGTCAAGCAGGACTTGGAACTCCACGCCGTTGACGGTGATCGTTGCGGTGTAGATCTCGTTGTAGTCGTGTGAGAAGCCGAAGCCCTCAGAGGCGTTCGAGCGCGAGACTGTGACCGGGTATGAGGGGGCGGAGGAGTCCCGCTTGAAAACAGAGGGCGGGAGGGCGGAGGCGGAGGCGAGCGCGAAGAGGGCGGAGAGTGGGAGGAAGAGTGGGGTGTGCATCTTGGACTGTCGATGGTGTGGTGGAGGATGGTGCGGTGGTCGTGCAGGGTTTTATATGGCGACGAGGTGTGTGAGGAGGTTCAACGCGCGGTATAGGGGAGGAGAGGGTCCTCCTAAAGCTCTGCTGTGTAATGAATGTACAGACAGGGGCGGCGCCATGCGTCAATGGGGGAGAGGCCGGGTGACTGAACGCGCGCGAGTCTGGGCAATAGTAAGTCGCTGGGCGAGCATTCTGGCTGCGGTGTTGAGGGGTTCGCCAGGGCGGACTATGAGGATTTCCCTCGAAATAAGCGTTTCTGTGAGCACACTGCTATAACGTTCGCAAGTCAGCGCCAGTAGTGATGAGACGACAGCGTGTCAATCTGTGCTCACCAGCTTCAAGCGTCACGCACTGGCGCGCGCTTGTAGTGGCGAGCGTTAGCATGCTGCCGCCGGAAGAAGTCGGGTGAAAATGGGGGGGAGGGCAGTGTGAGGAGTCCGTCTCCCTGTTTGGACGAGAGGAGACAGAGAGGGGCGTCGGCGAAGGCAAGATGCCGTTGTCATCCTGCCAGCATCGAGGTTAGATTGCCCGCTGGGGGATATGGAGGCGCAGTGTGCTGCGTGTCCATGTCTGCCAAGGTCTATAGCGTGTAGTATGGCGATCGCGAGCTGGTCGTATGGTCCAGTCCAAGTCGCTGAGATACTGGTGGGCGTCGTGGGCCAAGTCCGAATCCGGGTCCTTAGCGCCCGTTATGCTGGAACTCATTTGCCCTAATTACGTAGATTGGGTGACGTCATAGTCACCACCCCTTCATTTATGTCGCCCCTCTTCCGGTTCTTGCAATAAGTAGCACCGGAGATACCGGCAACGATCTAGATGCCGCACCCTAGACATCTTAGAGGAACGCACGGGGTGATTACAGAGTACAGAGGTGCTCCGGCTTCGTGCCTATAGCCTGGTACAGATGCGTCAACGCTTCAATTATCCTATTCCTACATAAAGTGGGTAATGCGTACTGTACAGTGTCAGCGCGCTAATGCTGCGCAGTATCTACGGGCTCCCCGAGCTCAGAGTCTATAACTTAACATGTAATAAGATACTTCCCCGCGCATCCCTCATCCCAGCGGGCTATGCCCCACTGTGCACGCTCGACAACCCCGACGCGGGCGACGGCCCGTCCGAGTACGCATCGTACCGCGTCGCGTACAGCCGCATGCGCTCCTCCGCGTCCCCGCTGTCTCGGCGCCCGCCGAAGTTTGAGCTCGAGAACTCGAAGCTCAGGCTCTCGTCTGACCCGAACTCGATCCTGGGGACGAGCGGCCGGTAGCCGTAGCCGTACTCGTGCTTGTCGCGCGAGCGGGGGTTCTCAGACGCACGCCGAAGGCGCAGGGCGAGCACCGTGAGCACGAGTAATGTGAGTGCGAGCGCTGATGCAAGGGCGGTTATTGCGACATAGAGCGTGCGTCGGCTCGGGCCTTCGGCGGATGAGGAGGTGAGGGAGTTATCGGAGGTGTCGGAGGAGGCGGGAGACTGAGCGAGGCGCGTGGGGCGCGCGGGGATTGCAGCGGAGAGCGGGAACGGTGCGGACGGGTGTGCGGTGCGCGCGGGAGCGGCGACGAGGGAGGCTGAGGCAGGACTACCGGTGTACCGGAGGAGCGCGGCTGGGTCTGGAGTGGGCACGGGCACGGCGAGGGTCGATTGATAGTCGTCCTCGAATGCGAGGAGACGCAAGAGGAAGAGGGCGTCGGTCTCGAGCCAGGATTGGGCAGGGTCGATGATCTATTGGGAGAAAGGTCAGAATACGAAAAGGGGGAAGTAGACGGAGGCGTACGCTAAGCATCTGGATGTAGGGCTTTGTGAGGGGATCGGTGATGTCGTTGTACCCCCAGAGGGAGTAGACATTGCGAAGGAAGGTGTCTCCAATGAGCCAGTCTAGGAAGATAATTGCTGTGGTTAGAAGATATACATGGAGCGGTGAAACCATAGCAACGTACCACGATGGAAGTTCTCGCCACCGATAAGGGAGCTGAGACAGACGAACTGGCCTTCGTCGATAAATACGACACGATGGACATCGGCCGGGCGGATGGGATATTCAATGCCTCTGCGGACGGAAGGTGAACCGCGGTACGGAGGGTGATAGAGGACAATACATACCCGAATGAGAACGACATGTTCATCTTCGTGTCGCAGGGAACGCCATACATGACCTCGCCATCCTCCACGATGCGGATTGCCCCCGGGATGTCGCCATACACCTGGTCGACGTACCAGTTCGGCCCCCGGACTGGCCAGTACGCTTCAGCTTCCTGTGTTCGCATGCCCGCTAGAGGAGACTCACTAAATGATGTGCCCGTGTCGAACGTCGCAACGCTCCCACCCTCTGCGATGTCGACGCCGTACCGCTCCGCGACCTCGGCCGAGTTGTTGGAATGCCCGCTCAGCCAGCGTCCGTTAACACGCATGCCGTCCATCACCGTCGTCCACTCGCTCGGAATGATGGCTTCGAGCCGCGGCGCGTCGAGGATCGCAGTTGTGTTTGCGAGCACCTCGCCTGTGCGATGAAGGGCGGTGAGTGGATGGGCGAGGTATGGGCAGGAAACAAAGCGGGGGCGTACCGATCGTGAGAACTCCGCCGTCTTGGAGCCCGATCTCGGAGCGAGAGGGGAGCCAGGTTGAGTAGGATGCCACACTGGGCTCATGGGCGAATAGCTGTCGGGCAGTGAGCTTTCAAGGATTTAGGAGCTGTGCGAAGCGTGAACTAACGTTATACATAATGGGCGTCCCATTCTCGGCCCAGTCGGTGTCCTTGAGCATATCGTAAATGCTCGACGCCGACGCTCTGTTACAGGCGGGATCAGCGGTGAAGTCACGAGCGGAAAAGGTGGGAAGACGGTGACTGACCCCGCTAGGCCGAGGACACCGTTGGAGAACTCTGGAGTGACGGCCCCGGTAGCTGCGCCGTAAGCAAGTGCTGTGAGGCGTCCGACAGTCAGATATAGATGCGCATATAGTCGCCGGGAGACGCACTGATGGCCTGGTTCTTGATGGTGAACTGGCCAAAGGTCACGTCCGCGAGGACGATGGGACCTGTCGAGGAAGACCCGTCGCTGTGGGCCGCCTGTGATTTAGGACATGCGATGTTCAAAAATGAATATAAAGGACGCACACATAAATTGTAGAAGAGTTAACCCCGGTGTCGAACACCCCTGGTGGGGCTGCACCGCCGATGGACAGAGGATCTATCCAGGTGTCCGCGCTACCCGTGTCCAGGAGAACCTAACAGAAAGGCACTGAGGAGAGATGGCCGGGAGATACGGCGATGGGCGTACCTGGTAGGAGACGCCGTTGACGGTGATGGTACCGATATAGACTTGGTCGTCTGCATGTGTGAAGCCGAATGTTGGTGCGTTATCTGAAGATGCGCGGACGACGGAGACGGGGCGATCTGAAGAGGCTCTGCGGCTGAGATTTATGGGGGTGTTGGATATGGGAGGCGGGAGGGCGAGGGATAGTGCGGGTGTGACGAGCGCTGCGAGGGATGCAAGAAAGAACGTGGGGAAGCAAGAAAGCATCGAGAAGGTCGTCTAGCGAGAGGCAAAGCCCGAGGGAGAAGGGGCGTAAACAAGGGGAACGGCGTGAAGGGGGAGAAAAAGGCGGGAGGGAGGCGGAAGAGGCGTGTACGCGCATGGGGCCGGACGCGCGGATAGATATAGTTTGTGGAAGGGGAGGGCGTTCGTCGGAGCGAAACGCGGAGCGGGGCGCGGTACTGCGGGCCCGATATTGGAGGACCTGAGGGGGTAGGCGAGGCGAGACGACGTCAGGCCCGCGAGTCCGCGGCGGGGGCGGACGAAGCGAGCGAGGGGTCTGGCGCGATCAGAGCTGCGCAGCACCCGCCTGGGCCAATCGCGATGTGGGCCCGAAATAGGCTGCGATCCGCGTCTGGGGTGGAATGCGCGCGACTGTCAGCTGTTGGGACCACCGTCCACGCAAGAGCACCGCTATCTATGTTTGAACGCGTTAGACGCGACATGAGGACGGGAAACCGGGGAGACGCACGGGGAGGTGAGAACGCCTCCGAAGGGCGGCTTGTCTTGCAAGTTGCCACCAAGGCATGGAGACGTGGAGAGACGCGGGCGATGAAGAGAGAGAAATGGGGAAATGAGGCTGAACATAGCGACCGGGTGGACGCCTCCTCCTCCGCAGCCCTCCAATCTCCAGCGCCTCCTTCAGATCCCCTCAGGGGCGCCGGCAACACCCGAGCCCCTTGTGGCCTCCCGGTTACCGCATTTGGGCACAACGCCTACATCCACCCCGGCAAAACATTCCTTCGTCCGCTGCAGGGCCAAGCACGACAACACCGCAGCGAGCTCTCTACATACCGGTCGCCCTACAGCACGCCTAGATGGCGCCGAGAGCAGTCCCCAGACCGCAAAGAACGAAAAGAAACCTGCGCAAACCACAAGCCCTGCAAGTTGTGCGCGACCATCGCACCGCGCACGCCTCGCCTCGTCAGCGCCCCACGTAAAACCGGCTATAACGCTCGAGCGGTCCACAGAAGCCCTCCACCTCCGCCCGCATCCCGGGTTCTCGTCCGTCTCTACGCCCGCGATCTGCACCTGTCGCCCGTCTCTCTCCCATGGCACTGCGCGCATGTGCATCCCGTCGACCTGACCAAGGTGCAGCTAAGTATATCCGCCTCGACGATCGTGGTACCTCCGCTGGATGAGTTCCAGTGAGGGCTCGAGCTAGGGCTGCTCGAGGGACGTGTCCGGGGACGGATGGCGGCGGGATCCGCGGTATGCGCCGCTGTTCAATGTTCTTCGGGTGCGTCCCATAGCGCCGCTGACGACGATCCCCCGGCTGCCACTGCGAGGTGGGAGCGACAGGGTGGACCGCGGACGTGAGCGCCCCGCCTGCGCGCGCTCGGCCTTCACGCTTCGAATAAGCACGGAGATCTGGAATAGACTTCTCGCCTCCCACGTCCTGCCGTACCGAACTGCGAGCGCCCCGTTATCCGCTGCGTATGTCGATTGTTATAGATGGTGAAGGGGAGGGTGCCCGGACACCCCGCGTGCGGGTCGCTGGACGTCCGTACGAAATCCGCGCTTCGTCGGTGGGAGTTGGCATGTCGGATCGGACAGCGCGGGCTGCCAGGGTGGAGTAGGCCGTTAACGACGAGGGTACTGGAGCGCAGGAGACGCTGTGTTGTGCCGTCCGTGAGAAGCACAAAACAGACAACGAGCATCCCGGTAACGTTTGGGGGAGGGGGAGGGGGACGAGGGCTCCCAAGGCTATTGCCGTCCATGGTTTGTAGGGAGCTTATACACAAGAGAGCTCACAGCGCTAGATATCGGAATCGTCCGTCGATTAGTCCAAGAATACCATACATACGACGCACCCAGCAGCCGCAGCACCAAGCAAGCAAGTATCCACGCCCATCCTCAGTCCGCATCACTCAGCCCGGCCCGCTCCCGACCCAACCCCCACCCGCAGCTACCCCGGCCCGCCGTACCGCACCTGCCCTTGTGCGAGCGCGAGCTCGACCTCGCTATCCGCAGAGTGCCACGACGAGATGCGCACGCCGTGCGTGAACACCGACCCGGAGCTGTCCGTCGGCGCGGGGCTCGCGGACCGCCCGCGCCCGCCGCGAAAGGGGTCCGTCTCGTGCGCGTCTGCCTCCGCTGCAGTCGCGCTCGTGCCCGTGCTGGCACCTGTGCTCTCGGCGGAGTGCGATATGGAGGTGGAGGCGGCGTGGGATATGGAGGCGGAGGTGGAGGGAACGCTAGGCGCGGGGCTGTCCGTCCCCGCCCGCGCATATCCGGCGCTAGTGCGCGTGCCGAACGGGTCTTCGGCGAGCGGGGACAGCGCGCGCCGCGCTAACGGCGCATACGGGCCCACTCCGGCCCCGGTGGTGCCCGCGCTGGAGCTGCGTGCCGCGACCTGTCCGTCGGACGTCGTGCTGGACGAGGCGGCGTCGGTCGTCGTCAGGATGGAGGGCGAGGCGGAGCGCTCCGAGACGGGATAGACGTTGTCGAAAGCGCTGGGCGAGGTGGACCATGCGCCGGGGGTTGCGGCGCGTTTGGAGGTGGAGGCGCGTGAGCGAGCGCCGAGGAGGGTGGTTGCGGAAGAAGGGGTAGGCGATGAGGCGTCAGCCCGGAGGGGGTAGGAGGAAGGTGGAGGCTTCGGGAGGGGGGAAAGCGTGCTTGAGGTGGAAGCATACAACGATGGGAGCGGGTGGGACTCTGCGCCAAGAGGAGATGCGCATTAATGCGGTGTATGGTGATGGCGGAGGATAGAAGGACGGGAGGTAGATTGGAGGACGGTGTTGGGAGGTCGAGACTCACCTGGGTGTTTGGCAACCATACCTGCGTTCCCGCCGCTCATTGCGCGCATCGCCGCCGCCGCTCTGATGTTATGTGCATGACCGGGCCAGTTTGGATCCCGCGCGGCGCCGTACTTGAGGCCAAAAAGGACTCCGGAGCCAAACGTGCCTTTGCGGAGGAAGAGGAAGAAAACAAATAGCGAGAGGGCGCCCATGAGGAACGCGGCGGAGATGGCGGCGATTTCGACGAGGCTGAGGCCGGGATGAGGGGAAGGTTCTGTGGGATCGGAGGAGGCAGCGGGGACGGTGGGAGATGAAGTCACAGTTGTGGTTGATACCGCTACCAGGAAAGTCGATGTGATCACGGAGGTGAACGAACGGGTAACCCAATCGGATGTTTCTGTCCAACTAGACGTGAATGTCGACAAGCTCACTGGGGGCCCGGGCGCGGAAGTCGTCGTGGGATAAAGATGGCTAGATGCTGAGGGGTAGGTCGACTGGGAGTCGGGTGGGGGGAACGGGGTGAACGTCGGGATAATGTTGTCCCCATCGTCCTCCGACCCAGAGGAGTCGTCGAACGAGTCGAACGGTATTGCCCGTGGCGCTACCACGGTGTTGAAGCAATCTGTTTGGAACGAGCATGTATTTGGCTGGACGGGCGATAGCAGTGGGAGGATGTCCTGAGGGGGAGTGGGCCGAGGAAAGGAGGGCGCCATTGACAGCATCAGGTGAGGCTGCCCCGAGGTTTGGAGCGGAAGCGCGGAGAGGCTCGCGCGGCGGGAATAGTGTGGCTGTGGGGTTGAGGGTGTCGGGCAGTCGATGCAAGCGTGGAGGGGGTGCGTGGAGGGATATGCGGATTCGGATGACGGCTAGGACAATGGCAAGGAGCGAACCCGGTCGGCCACGACGCGTGCGTAATGGCCGATGACAGTCCTATGACAGTCCTGACAAAGGGGATATATATGTCGATAGCAAGAGAATGATAGACCAGAGGACATACCTGCAGCAGGAAATGTCTAATGGGGACTCCTCGGAGGCCGGTCTTGCGTTGGACGGAGGCGGGGCAGGGGCGTCGAGTGTGGGGAGACTTGAGCGGGAGTGAGCAAAGGAGGGATCGTCGAGAGGAATGGGCAAGATGTGAGCGGGGCGAGATTGGTCATGGGTTGGGTAAGTTGCGATTAGCGCGAAAGCATGAGCGCCGTGATGGACATGCAAGCTTCTCCGTGAGCTGATTGAGGAAGGGCGGTAGCCTGTGGGGAGGGGGAAGCGGAAATGAAGAGGCTATCCGGGGGGTCGAGGAGAGAAGGGCGGGGGTGGGAGGGGAGAAGGAGACGGGCGGAGAGGGAGAAGTAGGCCGACTGGGAGAGGTCGAGACGGCGGATGGGCGGGCAGCATGTTGGGCGAGGCGGTGCGATGGAGGTGATCGCCGTATGGATCGGAAGAGGACGCGGCTGCAAGGACGCGGTATAGAGCCCGTACAGGGGGCTAATTGAGGACGAAGGTTTGGGGAAGGGAAGCGGGAGGCGGAAGAGAGCGGAAGGGCGAGAGACTGCGCAGACGCGACCGACGGACCCACCACACCTCCCTCCGCAGCAGCCCTCCACCAGCCCCGCCCCCGCCATCCGACGCGCCGTGACGCGCGCACGTGGCCGTGACCGTCTGTCTTTCTCCACCTTGCGCTCTCTCCTCGCTCTCCAACATCCACACTCCTCAGGCGTTGCCTGCCACCCTACCGCCCCCGGACCTATCGGATCGCCCGCAATGGCCGTGTCCAAAGTGCTAACTCCCCTCCACAACATCCACGACCGGTCGGAGCACTAGTGGAGAGCGTTCGTCAGCCACTGCAGGCCTGTTGCTTGATAGTCTTCGGGCATACGCCGGGCCGGGAAACCGTTTATAGGAGCAGATGATGCCTCCCCGGTGCGTATATTCCTTATTTTCCCAACATTGAGCTGACTCAGGTCGTTTCTTCAGCTCGAGTGAATAACAGTACTCCGCTCGGCCTTCCGGTGCATGCTTCCCAGGCCGACCGTACGCTTGTGCTCTCACCTCCGCCGCCTCAAGTTCCACTCTCCCCGGCGTCCCGCCTATATATCCCCCTCCCTCATCGAGTCTCCAAGGTCCACTAAACTCCATCACTCACAACCCGCCGCACACATCCACGCACCACCCATCTTCCCGATGTCTGGCCTCCTTATCGTCTTCGGCGAGCCCGGGTCCGCCGTCACCGACGCCGAGTTCAACGACTGGTACGACAACGAGCACATCCCCCTCCGCCTCCCCGTCTCCTCCTTCCGCTCCTGGTCCCGATGGGCCGCCACCGACGCCCGCGCCCCCACCTACATGGCCATGTACGACCTCGCCAGCCCAGCGTCCGTCCACGACCCCGCGTACGCGTCCCTCGCGGACACCCGCAGCGCGCGCGAGAAGGACATCATCGCCCGCCTCGCCGTGCTCGACCGCCGCATCTACGAGCGCCTGCCTGTGCCCATCCCCCCGAAGGACGGCGAGGCGTACGACGTGGAGAAGCCGGGCCCGTTCATGATGTTCGTCTCGGTCGACGTGCCGGAGGGGGCGGAGGAGGACTTTGGGAAGTGGTACGACGAGGAGCACGTCCCCCTCTTTTCGAAGATGCCTGAGTGGGTCCGCACCACGCGCTGGGTGTACAAGGAGGGCGGCGCGAGCGGGACGGACGACGCGCTCAAGCCAAAGGATGGACGCCCGCAGAAGTTCTTGGCCCTCCACGAGTGGACGGACTTGGGGGTGAAGGAGACGGAGGCGTTCAAGGCTGCGATCGCGACTGAGTGGTCCCAGAAGTCCATGACCGGCGCGATCTCGATGGATATACGCGAGTTCAAGCTGCTCAGGACGTGGAAGAGAGATTGAGGTGAGCAGTCTCAAATGGCTAATTGCGGGCGAATTTTGCTTAGATTTCCGCTTGAAACTCCAGGATCGATCGCGTGAGATAGAAGAAGCTGTAATGTCGTGATGTGTATTATCAAGTGCTTTCAGAATGCCCATTCTCTCGCGCGTCATTGCCGTCAGACGTGTGCACGACACGACGCAAGTGAACATGATACGCTTCTCACGACATGGTCGTAGGGTCACACTCTGTATCTTTCGAATCGTGGTGCGCCGTGGTGCTTTGTGTGACCTTGTCATGAGAGTTCAGCGAGCGCGGATCAACCTGACTCATGGGCCGGAACGGGCACTTGAAGGGCGGAGGTGTGTTTCGCTGTCGTTGGTGGGTGAGCTTCGCGGCTTAGAGACTTCAACGATGCCTTGGATATGAAAGTGTATCTTGAGACGCAGCCGGTTCTCTCTGGTTTGTGCTGGGTTGGGAAATGTGTTCGTACTCGCTCTGTATCTTGGGATGACCGCCGTACCCAGTATTATATCACAAAATATCAATTAATACCAGCACGTACGGCTGTCTGGGCAAGAGGGCAAATGCGTGGGAGAACGCGTGGGACGCGTGGTGGAGTCAGTTGAACAACTGGTCCGCCAAGAGTACTAGTGAAACAAGAGTGATGAATCTGAAGAAGGTATGCTATGAACTCAAGGTGCGGATGTTCTGCGTGAAAACGTTAGAGAACTGTACGTCTAGGGGTGACGGGTTCAAATAACTCACCCAAGTATGTCCAAGGTTCACGCCGGCTGGGCGCCTGAACCGGTGACGCCAACCCATTCGTCCAACATTTTCCACCATTTCTTGCCTACCTCGCGCCACGCCTGTTCACGCTCGAACGCGCATGTAAGACATATATTAAAACTATCCTTTACGAAGATCCCAATGATGACGAGGGCCTCGATGCGGCGGTCTATGTCGCGCGTCTGGCTAGCAGCGCGCAGGGGGTCTCGCTTCTCCGTGACGATTAAGTCCGCGAATGTGGCGCGCCATTTTGCACGGGTAGCTTCGGAGGGGGCTGCACTTGAGGCCGAGCCACACGAGCAGGACATTTTTTTGTTGAACGCCATAAACGGCTGCGGCGGAGTGCAGACATGTTCCCTCCACGCAGTCTGCAAAGCTGCGCGGGCGGCGTAGAGCTGGGGTAGGACCTGGAGGGTGCTGTGCTCTCCTGCGCGTACTTCGTTCCAAAATGTCTCACTTGCGAGGACTTCGTAGAAAGCGCGCTTATAAACGGCGGTGGTGATCTGGGGGCGGGGGAGCGACATGACATACAGTGCGTCGGTAAGCAGAGGAGGATGGTCCTCGTTCGTTGGCGGAGAATCGGACGACCACTGTTCCAGGAGCACAGCCAGCGCCAGGTCTTTAATAATAGTGCAAGAGAGCGACGAGGCGGCGCGAAGGAGGGACAGAACCGTAGAGTTGGTCGTGCGGTTAGTAAGTTGTTTACTGTAGTGGTTTCAGTATGCATAGACTACCAATAAACTGAGATAGTACTCACACTGGCGTCTCAAGGAATTCGAGAAAAAGGGAAAAATCGCTTGCAGTCATGGAATTCGGCGTGTTGTACACCGGGCACCCATAAATCCGCTGATAGAGATTCAAACGCTGATTAGCATGCAGTCATGCTATCAGGGAGACGTACTACGTACAGGCCTGGGTGAGGTTCCATCCGACGCTTCAAAAAGAGCAGCAAAGTATGCACAGTACTGCATTAAGCGGGGTCGAAGTAGCTTGAAGAACGTTTTGGGCTTCGCGCGGATAATGACGTCTCCCGCCTCATACCAGAACGCAGGGGAGCGAGATCCTCCTAGCGATTCGGGGGTCGTAGGCGCAGTGCTGGTAGAAGTCGTACCAGAGGTTCCCCCGACCTTCTCAGGAAGCGACTGGCTACCTCGGACATTTGAAGACTCCTTCTCATTGACTGCAGCTGATGCGAGGCTTGTGTAAGATGGTGCCGGGGATGGCGAACCGTCGATGGGATTTGGGGTTAACGGTCTGTTGGCAGAATCTGGGGTTAACGGATCGTCGAGGGGATCTGGGGACTCAGAGCGCAGGTGAGATGTGGATGCAACGTCTCTCCTTGGGATGTTGTTCAACGGACTAAATGAACTTTCAATCTCGGACGTCGTCTGACCCATTCGGCCTGGCTTGACCATAGAACCTGACATGAATGACGTCACCCATTCCTGCTGGGGGACAAAAATCAGTATGATACAGCTGGAAAACGCTGTGAACGATACACTGACATAGCTATCGCGCCCAGAGCTAAACCTGACCCTTTTTGTGGACGGCCCCTCAACGGCGCTCTCATTCAATCGTTTGGATGGTTTCCCAGTAATACTAGATTCAGGTTGTTGAAGGGTGTCGTTGGTCGAGATCGACCTTGCAGTCATGCTCGTAGACTTAGGTTCACTGGCCCTCCGCTTGCCCTTGCCCTTGCCCTTGGAGGGAGGACCACTGGGCATCCTAATGCTGGTAAACGGGTGGGTACAATTCGTCAGTGGACGGAAAATCCGATGGAGTGGTTAGAAGCCAAACTTACACAAGTGATGCAGAAAACAACCAGAGCTATGCGACGACAAATGAGGTGCGCGGTCAATGAAACGACACTGAACGTCGAGGTCGACATGCAAGCCGAGATCGATCATCGAAGCTCCAACCAATACCCACGCCATGGCCAGGTGTGTACATGTGACGCTGCGCGGTAGTAATTACTTACGGTTATGGACTTCCAGTACTCCCGCGTTCAGAGGATGTCACAAGACCTCGCCTGGCACGTTATCGTGTCTCTTGGGCGAGATTAATGATTAGGGCAAGCGTGCACGCGAGAGGGCGAGAGACGTCACACGCAGCGCGACCAGCAATCGTGGTGGCGTACAAGCAGCTATTGAATAACATGAAGGAGGGCAGAAGACACACCATAAGGTTTACATCTCCTTGAACCCCCACTGACGCATATTCTAATCCGGTCGCCGTGGGCTGACGATGAGCGCAGTATAGTAGTCAGTGACAGACCGGCTCGCGGTGCACTTGCAAGACCTTAGCGCCGGTCTCGGGGGAGTGTCCACATATGGCAGGCGGAAGCCACGTGGCCGCGGTACCGGCCACCGTTTGGTCGTCCGTTGACAGCCTCGCTCGTCCAACACCGTCCACGCTCGATCCCCTCAAGCCCGTCCACCAGGCCCCTCAAAACCATCCAAATGGTCCGTCTGGCATCTCAGTCCGTCGCCGAGGTCGTCCCAGAGGATTTTGTGCCCACGCACGGGCGAACTTCCGATGGATGGCAACCTCTGCGGCCGGATGTACCTCCCTGCCAAATCGCCCACTCACGTTTTCATCCTCCAGGCCTCCACAGAACTCGCCGCTACCTACGCTGCCCTCATCCTCGCCGATGACGGTATTGAGATCACCGTTAGTCTTTTCCCCCGCTCCTCGAACCCCCGCAAGGCCTGACCTCTGGCGTCTCACAGTCGGACAAAATTCTCGCGCTCACGGGTGCCGCGAACGTCGAGCTCGAGCCCATCTGGGCAACCCTCCTCGCCAAGGCCCTCGAGGGCAAGGACGTGAAGGAGCTCCTTTCCAACGTTGGTGCGGGTGGTGCTGGCCCCGCTGCTGCTGCGGTACCCTCCGCGGGCGGCGCTGCGGCTGCTGAGGCGCCCAAGGAGGAGGAGAAGAAGGAGGAGGAGAAGGAGGAGTCCGACGACGACATGGTGCGTTCTCACTTCTTTATACGAATAGAAGAGCAATGCGCTGATGAGGCGCGGTGGGGTACAGGGCTTCGGTCTCTTCGACTAAACGTCCGTCCCGGTGTTCCCCTTTTCCATGTGTCGCTTTGGTGTTCTTCGTACTGCATAGCATCTCGCACGCTCCACTACCCTCACTGCGTTGTATTATCCATGTCACCCCTACTGCGCATGCCAAAAATTTGAAAACACCACACGTGCGGCGAGAGTGAGAGCACCTTATCAGCATCGACCGCCGTGAGAGTGTTCAGGATAGGCGTAACACTCGCGAACGAGAGGGTCCGCCCGTGATCTTCGCCCACCTTACCATGTCATCCTGATGCGTAGCGTGCTCAAGGCAGGGCGACTGGGCGCCGCGGCCAGCAGCTCGGATGGGTTTTGGCATACGTGTACTTTCAATGATCCCTGTCCCCGGTTTCCGAAAGCCGAGGTGGTATACCGAAGCTCGATGGGCTATTTCAAGGAGAACAAGCCGGAGAACGAGTCGGAGAAAGCGCGTAGCAATAACGATCTACTAACGCTTGGCGCGGCGAAGGATGCTCGACATTTCTAGGCGGTGCAACATCCCGAATATCGAGAACCAAATCGCATGAAACTGGTGAGGCGGTCATTCACGTTGGTCAGTAAACCGAGGTGTCGCGCGATAATCAAACATCGGATACACTGACGAAGATAGGAGATACAAACTATGAATACATGGCGATTTCCAAGACACACACAACCCAATTACAAAAGTGCTTGTTGCACGGATGGTCAGCGGCGTGGGCGGAGCGCAAATGACATCTCCCTACCTCAACGCCAGCGCCAGAAGTCATTGGGGCGCTGCGGGGGCACAGGAGGATCGGGCTTGTACATCTTGCGCCTGGCGGCGACAGAGATAGGGAGGTCGAAGTCGACAAGGGCGCCCTCGATCTTGCCGTTGGGGTGCTTGAGGATGATGATGGTGTTGGTGTTGATGTCGCCGTGGAGGGTGCCGGCATCCTTATGAAGACGCTGATGGGCTAGAGACGCGAGGGTTAGTATGGGAGTATGGGGCGAGCCTGTGTGGATAGATGGAACTGACCGACAATGGCGTCACGCATGACAGACACAAGTTGGTGGCTGTTGGCGAACTGGTTGAGGCTCTTGGTCTTGACGCTGTGGAGGTGGCTAGGACGGCGGGCGGACTGGGAAGAGCCGTTGGTAGAGGCGGCGTGCGCCTTGTTGGGCTCGGACGGTGTGGGGTCGACGTTCATGGGCTGAGCAGCGCTGTCCACGGCCGGGGTAGACATGGTCTGGGGAAGAGCACGGTGTGTGGTCAGGGCAGCGGCTCAGCCACAGACGCGTTTATATGGGTGCACGCGGCGGGCGCGTGTCGCGATCGTCCTTCCTATTCGAGTCTGCCGGGTCGCGGAAACCCCAGATTCCAGATCCGCGTCTTTATCGCCTTTCTCTCCTTTCCATCGCCTTTTGTTCCCTCTTTTCTCTGTTCTTGCTCGACGGCTCGCGCGCGCGTAACACAACACCAAGGACAATACCCTCGCGGAACAGACAGCGATCGGGATGCCGATCGTGCAGTTTGCCCCTCTCCAGTCGCTCGTCCAGCCCGCGTTCTGGCATGCCCTCACCGATCTCAAGATCGACGTCCTCCGCCTCTCCGACGATGCTCTTCCGCTCGCCGCGTCATACGCTCCAGGACGCGCTGTGAAAGACCGTGAGACGGGCCAGGAGATCGCGCTTGGCTGCAACTTGGCAGTTAGCGGGGACGCGTTTGGCAAGGAGCCTCAGTGAGTTTCCTCGCTTCTACCCGACCGCAAGCGCTTCATGGGCTCCGCAGGGTCCCGCA
Source organism: Porogramme epimiltina (assembly GCA_900155495.1). NCBI lineage: Eukaryota > Fungi > Basidiomycota > Agaricomycetes > Polyporales > Polyporaceae > Porogramme > Porogramme epimiltina. The sequence continues at coordinate 21,821 of FTLJ01000971.1, forward strand.
GAACGCAGTTGGAGCGCACGGCTCGTTCAAAAACTTCAACACGATCGAAGACTTCAAGAATGCGGACAAGACCGCACTCTTCAACCACACCGCAGACGAGATCTGGAAGAGCATCGTTGAAGACAAGTCCACCGCGCAGCTCACGCGCTTCCTCCTCCTCACCTTCGCCGACTTGAAGAAATATAAGTATTTCTACTGGTTCGCGTTTCCCGCGTTCGCGACCAAGCCGGCTTGGGAGATCGACGCGGAGTGGCAGAGCGCGGACGAGACGCTAGGCAAGGACACGGTATGCTGGTCTTCACAGTCGCTCTATGCATATCTGATCGCTCGTACCCCTATGTGCGCAGCTTGCCGCCATCCATGCGCGGCACCATGCCTCCCCGCGTCCGTTCTTCCTCGTCCGCACCGTGGAGGGAAAGACCGAAACAGCTCCCGCAGAAGAGTACACCAGCTTCTTCGCGAACGTCCCCCCTGCGGAGCGTATCGTTGCGTTCGTCGACCCCTCTGCGCTCCCTAGCAACCCTGGCTGGCCGCTCCGCAACTTCCTCGCGTATCTCCTCGCGCTGTACCCCGAGACGGCAGAGGGCGTGCGCGTTCTTTGTTGGCGCGATGCGGAAGCACCAGTCGCTGGAGGCGCGTGGAGGAGCAGGATGGGGGTGGTGAGGCAGGGCAAGGGCGAGGGGAGCGCAGTGGCTGGGCAGAGGCCGACTGCCTTGGGGTGGGAGAAGAATATACAAGGGAAGCTGGGCGCGCGCGTTGCAGACTTGGCGCCGATGATGGACCCGACCAGGTGAGTGTGTACGCGTTCGAGGCGCGTCGGGGTTGCTCACGCTGAGGTTGGCGTAGGCTGGCAGACCAGGCTGTCGACCTGAACTTGAAGCTTATGCGGTGGCGGATCTTGCCTGCGCTGGATCTGGAAAAGGTCGCCAACACGCGGTGTCTGCTGCTGGGCGCTGGTACACTGGGATGTTATGTCGCACGGACGCTTATGGTACGTACTCACTACGTTCGGATGGGTGCAACCTGTTCACCAGATTCTAGGGATGGGGAGTACGGAATATCACATTCGTGGATTCTGCGCGGGTGTCATTTTCGAATCCCGTACGGCAACCTCTATTCGACTTTGAGGACTGCTTGAACGGCGGAAAGCCGAAGGCGGCGTGCGCAGCAGAGAAGCTTAAGAAGATTTTCCCCGGTGTGGTGGGTGTCTTTTTATGATTTGCCGCGTCTTGCAGCGTACTGACGTGCAACGTTTGGTGCAGAATGCTACGGGGATCAATCTGAGTATACCAATGCCCGGGCACCCCGTTCCTCCGCCGTCAGTCGACCAAGCAAAGAAGGACGTCGCGACACTAGAGAAACTGGTCGACGAGCACGACGTGGTATTCCTGCTCATGGACTCGCGCGAGAGCCGGTGGCTGCCGACAGTCCTCGGGGCGTCAAAGGGGAAGATCGTACTCAACGCGGCGCTTGGGTTCGACACGTTCCTGGTGATGCGGCATGGTGCACGGACGCCCGGGAAGGACGGCAAACGGCTTGGTTGCTACTACTGTAACGATATCGTTGCGCCGTCGGATGTGAGTTTTTCGATCTTTCTGCACCTCAGGTATACTGACAAGTCGACAGTCTCTTACGGACAGGACGCTCGACCAAATGTGCACGGTGACGCGCCCCGGGCTGGCGTCGATCGCCGCATCGACGGCGGTGGAGCTCCTGGTATCGATGCTTCAGCATCCTGAAGGGTAGGTCTGGACGCTCTTGCCCGTCCATACTGATCACTGACTCCCTTTGACAGCATACATGCACCTCCACCACCACTTCAGACGAATAACGAGAGTGGGTCAGGGCACGAGAGCATTCTGGGGCTGGTGCCGCACCAGCTGCGTGGCTTCCTCGCGCAGTTCCGCAACATGCCCATCGTTGGTGCGGCGTACGACCGGTGTACGGGCTGCAGCGAGACGGTGGTGAAGGCGTACGAGGAACAAGGATTCGACATGCTTCTGAAAGCGTTCAACGACACCGAGTACCTGCCCGAACTGACAGGATTGAAGAAGATGTACGAGGAGACGCAGGCAGCGCTGGAGAACGATGATCTGGTGGACGCAGAGGAGGATGACTTTTGACACGCGCGCGATATAGATGAAGAAGGATTCTAACTTGTATTTCACCGACTGGGGATTGTAGTGATAGCTTAGGATCACCGGTGTAGCGATGTAGGGCTTTGTGTACTTACTGACGATACCCTTTACGAACGCGATGAGCTGATGGCCGATGCGTATGCGCCACCTCTTTACCAAGACCACGCCCCGTCGGGCATCAAGCCATGGTGATCGGTTGCGTGGTTGTGCCGTACGTACATACAGTGCACAAGGGGACGAGCAAGAGAGGGCCTGGGCCGTAGATGTAGCAGCAGCGGGTTCGGTAGAGGTACGAAGTGCGCGTACAATACATAGATAATGCGTGTGAGCAATAATAAGTCTGCGAGATGTGCACTGAGCGTAAGACTAAAATCCCGACCTCTCGGGTCGTGTGCGTGTCGCGGGCCGTGGCGTTCTAGAGCCGTTCACGGGATCTAGAGGACTTCTACGACCAGTTATTCCCAGTATCCCCATTCGATCTCCTCTTCGTCTGATGCAGAAGTCGGAGGGGACTCTCCACTTGGCGATTTCTTCACGGACGCATGCAAAGCAGCAATGCGGAGAGTCTCCGCCTCGAGTCTTGTCGCAAGTTTCTTCAGGACCTCTTCGGGAACACCGAATGAAGGAGGGTCCCACGGGGATACATATCCATGACTGCTTGGGAGGTGAACGCTTTCCGCCGATTCTACATCTCGCTGCTGAGTCGGTCCGGCAACGGTACACAAATAATTGCATACCTAGATCGCCATCAAACATGTACTCCCTGAGCAAGTGGCACATGTAACAGCACTTCGTGCTCGCGCCAATAGCGCACCTCCCCATCTGCGGAAAGAAGCAAAAAGAATGAGCTGTTGCGAGGGTAAGAATAGTGGATATCACATACTGTAGCGAGAGCGTAAACGTTGTCCGGGATACCTTCAGATTGTGTTTTGCCTGCCATAAGTAGTGCCATCAGCCCTGCCTCCGGATGAATGCGGAAAGGCCGGCCAGACTTGTCATCCGTAGCCTCAGGGATTCTGCAGTAGTCCTGGACCCAGTCGGATACGTCTTTCATCGTATGAGGGTTGTTGCCGTACTTCGACGCTATCTGTCTCTGCAGAGAATCAACTACCGCCTGACCATTCCTACGGATATCTTCGAGCGCCGCAGGCGAGTGGTCTGAGAGCTTCACGAGAGACACCTGAGGAGCCTTGCGGGCTTTGCAAAGAAACTGGATAGCGGCGCGGGCGGCTGCGTGCCACGCGGTGAGCGTCCGGAGGTACCTTAGCACATGGCCTCCAGCCGACTCTCCTGGTTCGGGCAGGATGTCTACAGTGACCTCATCGACAGTGAGCCTAAACACAGAGCCAAGACCCGTCACATACCTAGTTCCTCATCAGACGCATCGACGTTTGCCTCGGCGCCTGCTTCCTCGGCGTTGCGTGCACGACTATATTTGGGAGAAGATGGGCTAATAGCGGAACCTGTGGAGAGAATGAGCGGCATTTATGATTGTAACTGGCGCACATACGGTCAAAAACTGCCGAAAGCGATGTCGTCTCAACGAGGACCTTCTGAATTTCAGGGCACTCTAGCATGTAGTTGATGGTCGTCAGACAATTCGTGAGCATCTTCAGCGATTGGCGGTCTGCCTTCTGGCACATGGCTTGGGCTGTGGCGAGGAGACTACCGAGGCTGTTTATCCACTGTTGAACAGTGTTCGTATTCAATGGACACTCTGAGCCTTCCAGAGGGAGACCGTAGTCGGCAAGGGTCTTCCGATGAGGAGAAGGAATCTCTATCCGAGACGATTCGAACACGTCGTCCGACGCCGGTTTCCAGTCGACCATGGTGACCCAGGGTGAAGCGGACCAGTGCTTCGTGCCAATGTGGAAGCGAAGCTTGATCTTGTGGCGGCATTGAACGACGAGCCAGAAGGCGAGTACATGGGGAGGAACATCGCGCGCACGACTGGAACTTAGAAGGCGCAAGACTCCTGCGACGTCGGATAGGTGTCGCTCGAACAGAGGTCCATCGTGTTGGTTTAATCTAGAAACATGTGTGTTACATTACTTAGAACGATCATATGAAGTACGCATGGGACTCACGCAGATGGTTCTTCGAGAACCCCTGACGACATGTTACTGGGGGTGATATCGTCAATCAAGAAGTCTGAAGTGAGTTGATCCTTCGAGTTGGACGAAGTGACAATTGTCGCGTTTAAGCTCTCCGCGGTCATCTGGCCGGTGATAGCTACAGAATGCGAGTCGGGGCGGCCGGTGTTGAGCATGGTCGAGAGATGGAGGAAAAGCGACAGCTCGGGGATATCTTGCTTGGCGACAGCGGCATGACTAGGACGACTCGGGGTGCGATTGTCCTCGGCAGTTGGAAAGGAACGAAGGCAGAGCGAGAGGAAGCGGATTGTCGATATTGCGCTGTCGCGGCTCATTGGAGGACAGGAACTAACGATGACTTGTGCAAGTGCAATTACTGGACTACAGGAAGGCCAGAAAGCACCGCTTCAAGCCATTCTACTAGGGGCCTGACATAACCCTCGCAGGGCCAGCCAAGAGGGCCCCAGGGGCAGTGCGGGTAGGTCAGTACTTTTGTACAACTATCTCAAAGCCACGGCCCGCAGCCGCTTGCCGCAACACCCAAACTCATGGTCATCTGAGCGCGGGAGGCCTAGGGCGAGAGGGAGCGCGGGACGATCATGCGCTGTCGCGTGCGAGGACGTCCACGTCGAGTTGCCGAATATGGGGTGCGCGGTGTTTGGTGGTGTTTGGCCAGCCACCGTGCCACCTCACTTGTTGGCGCGACGTGTCCGAGTGCCTAACTTACGCCCCGACCTGCACGACCTCCTGCCCAGCCCCGCCGCTCCTTGGTTTACCTTCGCCCACCATGAGCGGATGTGCGTCCTTCATTCACCTCCAACTCGTTCGCGCTGACCCGAATCCCTGCAGTCCGGTTTCTGAATCTCGTCCGACCGTTTTTGCCCATCCTTCCCGAGGTATCGTCCCCTGACCGCAAAGTAAGTATCTCTCGCCCCCGCATCCATCTCACATTCCTCACGCACCCTCCTTGCCCCTTCGCGATCTCTTTCACCACCCCGCGCGCTCGCATTCCAGGTCCCCTTCAACCAAAAAGTGCTATGGACCGCCGTCACGCTCCTCATTTTCCTCGTCTGCTCCCAAGTTCCTCTCTACGGCATCATGTCCTCCGACTCCGCCGACCCCCTCTACTGGATGCGTGTTATCCTCGCCTCTAACCGCGGTACCCTCATGGAACTCGGTATCACCCCCATCGTCACTTCCGGCATGATCATCCAGCTCCTTGCCGGCGCGAACCTCATCGAAGTCGACTTTTCGCTCAAGGAGGATCGCGCTCTGTTCAGCGGCGCTCAGAAACGTGAGTGTTATTCCTTAGACGATTCCTCAGAGCGCGGCAGGCGACGCAACTGCGAGGTTAGGCAATAGCTTCGGTCGAGATGTTGCAAGGGTGCTATATGAGCTACGTCATACTAGCGCGCTAGATTGAGCCGTCGCGTGCATTATGCCTTGTCATCCGGAACCCTCTGTACAGCTCGCGCGAGCGTAGAAACACTACGCCAGTGTCCTGCCGTTCTTCTTCTCTTGCGCACACGTTTTGCTCGATCTGACGCCCTCTTCCTAGTCTTCGCTCTCATCCTTGCCCTCGGTCAGGCCACCGTGTACGTTCTTACGGGCATGTACGGTCAACCTTCAGATCTCGGCGCCGGCATTTGTCTCCTCCTCATCATTCAGCTCATCTCCGCCTCCCTCATCGTCATCCTCCTCGACGAACTTCTCCAGAAGGGTTACGGCCTCGGCTCCGGTATTTCCCTCTTCATCGCTACCAACATCTGCGAGTCCATCGTCTGGAAGGCGTTCTCCCCCACCACCGTCAACACTGGTCGTGGTCCCGAGTTCGAAGGTGCCGTTGTCTCCCTGTTCCACCTCCTCTTCACCTGGAACGACAAGGGCCGCGCTCTCCGTGAGGCCTTCTGGCGCGAGCGTCTCCCCAACATCATGAACCTCGTTGCGACAATCGCCGTATTCGCCGTCGTCATCTACCTTCAGGGATTCCGCATCGAGATCCCCGTCAAGAGCAACCGCTTCCGCGGCCAGCGCGGCAGCTACCCCGTCAAACTCTTCTACACGTCGAACATGCCCATCATGCTGGAGAGCGCCCTCACCTCCAACGTCTTCATCATCTCGCAGATGCTCGCCAACCGTTTCCCGAGCAACTTCTTTGTCCGCCTCCTTGGTGTTTGGGAGGTACGTCGACGCGTGTACGTCACCGCGCGTCACTAGTGCTGACTTGTGTTACAGCCGCTTGAGGACTCGCCTCAACTCGCCGCCGTATCGGGTATTGCGTACTACATGTCGCCCCCGCATACTCTTACCGCGGCGCTTCTCGACCCCATCCACACGGTCATCTACATAGCATTCACCGTCACCGCGTGTGCAATCTTCTCGAAGACCTGGATCGAGGTGTCTGGTTCTGGCCCGCGCGACATCGCGAAGCAGCTCAAGGACCAACAGATGGTACGTTTTGCTTGTACGGGCTAGTGCGATTACAGTCCTGACGTGTGTGCGATCTCTAGGTTATGGCCGGTCACCGTGAAGGCTCGATGTACAAGGAGCTCAAGCGCGTTGTTCCGACCGCCGCGGCGCTCGGCGGCGCGATCCTTGGTCTCCTCTCCGTTGTTGCGGACTTGATGGGCGCGATCGGCAGCGGGACTGGTATCCTCATGGCGGTCACCATCATCTACGGCTGTGAGTTTCTAGTCTGTTCATTACCTGTCTTCGTTGCTTGACATACGCCATTCCTTTAGACTGGGAGATCGGCATGCGCGAGTCTGGCGGTCCCGAGATGGCCGCGCTCGGCGAGCTCTTCTAGGCGCGTTTCGGTGTAGGGGCGCGTTCGTCTACGGATCGTCCGCGCCTCTGTCATTCAGTTGACAGAAGCACGTGAGTGCGAACGTCGGCGGACCAACACACTCTCGCACTGGCGGTTTGGGCTGGCACATCGAGGACGCAGGTCGCCCGGCGCGGACACGACGAGCCTGGGAAGGCGGGTAGTGGCTTATGGTTTATGACGACGGTTCACACAAAGTTATGTTACCGGAGCGCACGCTTGCCATAATTTAATCTGGTGGTCTGCAGGACGTGCGGCGGTGTGATCGGTGTGGGACTCGGAACGTTTCGTCCAGGCAGGGGGGTGTTGACGCTGTTGATCTCCGCACACAAAGGTGTCAAGCACTATGTATGCGATCTTGCCACTTGAAGAAAGCGACCTTGCGTGGGTTTCCGCGACCTCGACCATCCCCCTATGCTGGCAAGTACTCGTGGTACTACGCATTATGTCTGCGCACGATGCGTCATCCACTCTTCGGCAGGCTGTAGTTGATCCATTCAAATGCATCTAGACCTTCGACTCATTGCAAGGCGCACGTTCAATGCACCTCGCTTGTTGTCCGACTTACTGTTCCAACTCTGATCGGGAACCGTAGGACGTAAGACAAACAACCTTGCAGACAAGTCGTCTTTAAATTCGTGCTCAGTCCCGGCCCCCAATGCCCATAAATCGGTGTGGCGCTTTGGTCATTTTGCCTTGCCGAGAGGTGGACTTTGTCCTACACGGCCTCCTCATTGGCCTTCATGCAGGCCACTCCTTGCTCCTCGTTGTCTTTTTGTTCGTCACAGGAGTATTTAAACAAATGTACGCCCGCCGCACATCCTCAGCACCACCTCCTCTCGCCGTCATCGCGCCACCGAACATTAGTCAACCACCCGCCACTCGCTACTTCTCTCGTTATGTGAGTCTCATCCGCTCGCACGTATCATTGCGTGCCTCGTGCGCTGACGCCGTCGTTCTCAGGTGTAAGAAGCAATACCGCGTCTGTAAGTTTGCGTGCGGTTGCTCCGTTGACGTAGACGAGTCCGTTAGCTGGTGCAGGCTAGCCGTTGAGAGAGGGGAACCGTGTGACGATGTTGATGGTGCGTATCGCCTGGTTTTCCGGTCATGCGCATTCCTCTAACGGTCTTATGTGACAGTGCCTGACGCCGAGTACAAGTACGACGCGAACAGCTACCTTTGTGGCGGAAAGGTCTGCGCTCTGAAGGTGGCGCCTGGCTCTGAGTGAAGGCAGGCTGGTCGGAGGACTCCGTGTTGTACCAATACACTGTCTACGCATTAGTGTTCTCTATGTTTAGGCAGTACTATAATGGTCGGGTTCAAGTTTAAGAGATGGAGTCAACTCGTCCTGGAACCACCGCATTCTCGTTTAGCGAGGCTGTCAATGCTGCGAGCTTGATGCTGTGACGCATTCTGTGCAGCCTCGTATGATTCGACCCCAGTCACACGAAGATGGCAGCATTCGTGTGTCACGACGACAGCAGAGGCTAGAATCGTATATGACTGACAATTGGACAACTTGCATACAAATACAATAATGTACAACATACATGGGTCTCGAAGCCACCTGAAGGTAAACGCGATGTAGGCGACGAAGTTATGCAGCGATGGCGTCAAACGCTGAGCTCTCCCAGCCCGGCCGCGAACGCTCTTCCTCCGTCTTCCTGCTCACCGTGTCTGACCACGTCTTGAGTTCCTGGACCTTGCCCTCTACCGTCTCCTTGACCTGTTCCGCAACCCCCTTCGCCGCCTCCACCTTTCCCTGCACATCCGCCCCCTCCGCACGCTCACCCACACGCTTCGAGAATGTACCCTTCGGCCCGTGCTTCTCTCCCGACAGAACTTGTGGCTCCGCGCCCATGGCGAATTGAACGCCCCGCGCATCATCTTTCACAACGCCAGTCCCGGTCGCGCGCCAGCCGGAAAAGAGACCGAAGCCGGAGCCTGTGCGCCGAAGATGCCCAAGCTCAGACCAGACACCACCGACTAAGGATGCGCCGCGCGGGAGGCCGGTGTCTGCAAAGACGTCCGCGCGGGCAGAGACATCCCATGCGAATGCGTCGGCGGCGAGGAGGAGCGTGCGGAGCTGCTCGCGTAGGACGGTTTCGAGGGCATCTCGGAGGCGAGTGAGCATCAGCGGGCGGAAGACGGACATGAGAATCTGGTGGTTGGACTCCTTGACGGTCAGGTTGATGTCTTCTGAGACCTTGACGTCGACGCGCTGGATGTCGAGGAACCCGGAGCGGTGATCGCGCTCGCGCAGACCGGTGGCGGAGTTAGGGATGGTGCGGATCACGATATCGACATCGACACCTTGTGGGGGGAGGGTGAACTCGAGGATACCGTTGAACTCGGCGGGCCCGATCGACGCGGTCTTGTCCTTGTAATAAAACGAGACCTCCTGGAGCTGGATCTGAAGGCCTTGAAGGTACACGCGCGTGAGTGTTCCGACGGCGGTGTTGACCTGACCGGGGGCAGGGGCCTTGATGTCGATGTCCGTAATGTTGCGGATGTACGCGTGGCCAGGCAAGACTGCAAATGTGGAGATATCCAAGTCTTCGAGCACAATCTCTAACTGTTCATCCTTGTACTCGGTCCTACAGAATGTCAGTCTCGATTGGATAGGAAGAGAACGGCCCATACCTCGGGATAGGTATATCTTTGACCGCAGTGGCGAATTTCGGGAGGTAGACGTTGAACACGTCCTGCCAGAACCACGGCGCGCGCTCCGCCAACGCTTGCGCCCCTGAACTGGTGGCGACGAGGAGTGTGCTCTCGATGTTCTCACCAAGCTTGGTGTGCGCGCGGCGCAAGTTGCGCAAGTCCTCGTCGTGCTCGATGCCTTGCTGAAATGCGGAGGCCTCGCGGCGTAACGCGTCGATATCTTCCTTCCACTTGCGCCCCTCGTCTGAGTCCTTGTCGATGAGAGCCTTCCACTCGTCACGGATCTCCTTGCGCTCTTGCTGGGCCTCATCGCTACGGACGTAGCCGGGCTCGTCGAGCGACTTGCGGAGGTGCGTGAGGAACGTGTCGCACCAGTTGCGCACGGCTTCGTCACGCTGAATGTCGACGCCACAGACGCGAAGCGCGGCGAAGAAGCCGTCGAGGGAGTGGTTGCCGGCGAGACGTTCGACAAACTCGCGGAACCCGCGAATGGCCTTGATGAGATGCTGCTCAGGGGTGGGATCTTGAACGAACGCGTCGAGAGAGGTCGCTTGGTTGACGTCACCAGCAGCGTCGAGAGAACGATGGATCCACTTCTCGACCATGCTGAAGATGGTCGTGATGGAGTTGTGATACTCTTCGTCGCTCTGAGCTCGGTCGCATATCTACACGTGAGAGGATGTGGGCGACATTTCTTGATGCGCGAGAAGAGGGGTGAACGTGAACGGTTGTACAACACACCTTGTAAAACGCGTCCTGAAGCCGATTTGTAGTTCTGTTCGCAAAGTCCTCCCCTGCCGCCGCTACAGCCTGCCCAGCCCCGATGACCTTCGAACCAGCCTCCTTGGTCGAATCCATAGCTTTCTCGAACTTCGCGCGTGCGTTTGCATCTTCAGGGCTACTGTCCGCCTTGCGTTTGATGCCGATCTCGTTGCGCTTGCCTTCCTGAACGTCGTTGTCGACATCGCGGAGGGCCTCCGCAGCATTGTGAGCACTGTCTCCGACTTGCTCGGCAGCGTCTGCGATTGCAAGCCGCATGAAGGACGCAAAGTCGTGGAAGACAGAGCGGCTCTCTTGAGCGAGGTTCTCGGAGACGACAGAGATGACGGTGCGGAGGGCGCGGGCGAGAGCACGAGCGTCGGCCGTTGCTTGGTCCGAATCAATGTCCATGGCGTCGGAAACGGAGGCATTGGAGAGGTCAGACTCGGAGAGGTGCCAGAGGGATTCTTGAACGACATTGTCGGCTATTCCCAGATTACATGCACTTTCAATCGCAGGGCAGAGTAAAAGGAGTGAGGGGACTCACCGTTTTTGTCGTCCCCAAGCTTCTGATATGCGAGTAACAAACCCCTAACGCCGTCCTGAAGCTGCTTTCCTTGCTCGCTCAGCTCTCCGGCATGTTCCGTTTGGACGTTGGTAAGGAAGGGCGTGTCGAGGAAGGCGTCGATTGCGGTCGACAATTGCTGCTGAGACGGGAGTTTGCCGGCACCGAATGCGGCTGCGATGGAAGAGGACTTGTTCATGCTGAGGAAGATGTGTGGGAGTGTGAATGGCAATGACAAACATTATTTTATACTGAAAGTGCGAGCGTACAGGGGGTATCGCTGACCCGGCGAGTGACGCAGGAGGGGTTGAGAGTGGGGCGCGGACCGACGTCATCCATTATGTAGGTGGGCCTTGGATCGACACCAGCCCTAGAGATGGGTGAAGGAAGACATAGAAGCTCACGACGGGCATGTGCAGCAGAGGGCGTGCACAGTGAGCGCGAGTTGAACTGAGCGAGCGCGAGGAGGAGGGAGGAAGGCAAGCCGTATCGAGCGTCTACGCTGCAAGCTCTTCTTAGGAGACGACGTCATCGACGTTGCTCGCACTAGTTGGGCTCTTTCGACACACAGCCTGGTACTCATACTTGGCTGCTCAAACAGGGCGCTGCTCTCATTCCTCACTCGCACTTCACGCTCTTCGGTCTCGATAACTTCTCCTCAGCTCGCCATGAATTAACGCACACGTGATCGCAAGACCGTTTGCCTCGAGGCGGCCTTGAGGTTGTGCAGCGGCACTGCAGCCAATGTCTACTTATCGACAATCCTTCGCGCCGTCCACGGTCTTTGTCCCTCCGACACCCATTCACACACCTGCTCTACTACGTACGCGTACCATCTTGGTTCTCACATCAGCTGGACGCACGCGTCGATCACAGATATTGTAATACTGTTTCCAGTCGTCCAGTCGTCCAGTCGTCGCGACCATGGCCGATGCGGGTCCGATCCCACCATCATACGATGACGCCCAAGCTGCCAATAAAGCTAGCCAAGAACTCAAGAGTAGCTTCGAGAACTTGAAAAACGATCACAATGACATCCAGGAGCTCTTCCGGACGGTTAGGAGCCAGCTACAGAATGCACCAGAGATCGGGGATGGTCACTTGCTGTTGGAGAAATGGGAAACATTGCGTTCGGTATGCGTCCCCCTTTGGTTCAATACCACGTCTAACGCTGCACCCCTCTACGATGTTAGAGACATAAGCGGATATACCGGGATTCACAGCAGAATGCAAGCATGTGTTCTCGGTTTCTCAAGAGTGAGTTTCCCTCCACCGTCTTTTATGTATCTCTATACCAGACATTCATATATCGCCACGTAGACTTTTCCGAAATTCTCATCCCCTTGTCACAATCATCCGACGTCCCTATCGAGCAGAAAAGAGCCATGATAGACAAGTTCTTAGAGGTACGCCCCGGGATATACACTGTCGGCCGTCCCCGTTCCAACTCCTCTTCCGCGCGGTTACTTAGACAATCCCCGTCCATTTGAATGCCGCACGCGAGAATGCGGATAGCTTCAACGAACTCGCTAAGGAGGTCGAGGTATTCCCACGCAAAGTCGCCAGTGCGCTCAGGGTGCAGGCCCAATCGGCGGGCATATTCGAGACGATTTGGAACGGAATTAAGCGGTGCGTCTTTGCTTTTCAATGGGATGACCCTCTCATGCTCATCTCTTGCGTACATGCATGTAGACTCTGCATCGAGATTTGGAGAGTCAGTCAGTCCTGTAGGCTGTAAGGCGCTGCTGAGCTGACTGTAGTCGCAGATGCTTAATGGTATGCTGAACAAGATTGTCGGCATCTTCCAAACCGCCCTAGACCGCATTGATATGCTTCAATTCAATGTCTGCAGTACGTCTTCCTGTCTGTCACGGAGAGCTAGTATATTCACGTCGTGTTCATTTAGTTGGTATCTCCCTCGATGTCCACCTACGCCCCCGTTGTGAGTTGTACCTCCGTTATGTCGCCGTAACTCAGTCTTCTCATACACCACCCCGCTCGAATGCACACGTTTGTTGTAGATATATCACTGGAACCTTCATCGATAGATACGAAGAACAGGCGGGAGCCGCTGACGTCGCGCGAGCTTCTGCGCGAAGTCGAGGACAACGCCGAAGCTCTTGCTGAGAAGCTCTCCGCATTCGAGGGTGCGTGGCACGTCGTGGGGAACGCGTGTTCGCAACTCTCAGCGGATTTGGAGCTTGCAAAGGGTTTCACTGCGGTGCGTCGTACCATCGTATATTCAAGGTGCATAGCGCCGCGACCTAATGCGTATATCAGAGTTCGCCACCTGTCCCACAAGCATGCGATAACAGTTTGAAGGCGGCTGCGTTAGTACATGGGCCACTCGTCGAGTGTCTCGGGTCATACTCTGTCTGTAACTGAAGGGTAATCTAAGAGATCTAGATTCTGTGCGTCTTTACTTCTTCATAATCGCATTGCTCTAAATTCGCAGCAACACTGTAGTAGGTTCATATTGTGATGTTCTTTTGCTAGTGGGCAATTCGGACATGGAATAGTGATGATCTTAGGCTATGTGGGCCCGTAGCTTCTCGTAGGTGAGGATAGGAGCTCACTCACGAGCCCAAAGTGTGCGGGCTGGCCGCACGCGCGCGCAGAGCGAGATGGGCGCTTGTAACAGCACCACACGAGCGTGCGCCCGGGACGCACGTCTCTCTCTACGCATCGATCGCTCACTCACTGCCGCCACTACCTCGCCCCTTCTTTCCCCTACTCTGCCACCACCACCACGCACACAAAGGGCCGAGATATGGAAAGATGGACAGCACATAAATGTGTCCCTCCTCCCCTCTCGCGTCCCCCTTCGCGCCTGCTCGTCTTAAGCAAGGCAAGACCAAGCGTGGCCCCATCCTCCCGCTCTCTTCAATCCGGCCGCGCTCGGTCATGATGGCGGGCGGGGAGAGTTATAAGCAGCTGGCCCGCCCCAACCCCCACCCTCGCCGCGACGACGAAGTGGCACCCCACTGCCGCTGCCTCAGCTCGCCTTCTCCGCTCCCCGTGCCCCCGGCCACCACCGCGGAGTGTGACACATGGCTTCTCACCCAAGACGCCGCCCACCGTCCCCTACGCTGCCCCTCATACCAATCGCTAGCTGCACACCCCATCTGCCCGCCGTCTCAGCCCACCAACATACTCATCAAGGCCCGAAGCCATCAATAACGAGCTTGCGCTCACGCGGCGACGCGCAGAGAAGGCCGAACGACTCCTCGCCGCATTCCAGTCCTCCCCCCAGTCACCCTTAACCACGTCCCCTCTGGGCTTCTCCAAGCTCCACCTCTTCGAGACCGCTCGCAAGGCCATCCTCGATTTCGACAACCACGCGGAACGCTCAGAACAAGCTTGCGACGAGGTCAATACCCGCGTCCGCATGCTCCAAGAGCAGTGGTGCGAGTTCCAATGCTGGCTCTCTCATACCGACGTCCGCGCCCAGTTCTCCCGCATCATCGCCGACGGCGGTGGCAAGCTTATCAAGATCAGCTCCATCCCCTCCGCAAAAGCCGCCGCCGCCTACCTCCCGTCGCGGCAGCAGCACGGCTCTCAGTCCCATCCCCCTCCTGCTACCACGCCCTGCATGCCGACAGCCATAGGCTCCCTTTCGCCTCCCGACTCTCGTCTTTTACCCTCCCCCCATTCCCAGTCGTAGTGCGTCCGCGGGCGCGCAGCTGGGACTGAAGGGTACGCACCTGCTGTGATAGGGCAGCTGCTCCCACCACGACTGCGACTAGGATGGCGACGGCGACCTTGGACGTCTTGTCAGCATCCTCCGTGACTTTTGCACCTCCCCGCCCCCGCCTGATACTTCCGTCGCATTCTACGGCCTCTCCCTGCCACGCACCCATCCGCCCAAGCTCGCCCCGACCCTCCTCCGCAGACGTACGACAAGCATGCGACATACCGCCTCTCCCTCGCATTCCAATGCATCGTCAACATCGGCGTCCGCGACTCAGAGCCTATCCGCAGTCGCGTCGACCAGGCCGGCGTGCTCGATGTCGTCGGTTGAATCGTCGATGCCTGGCTCACGAGCAGGGGCCTCGCCATCGGCCCAACCCTCACTGCCAACGACATGCCGCGCGAGACCAGGGAGCAGCGCCAGGAGAGGCGCCAGCAGCAGGCAGAGCTCCGCCAGCGCGAATAGGTCACTGCGATTGCGAGGGCGCTCCAGCGCGAGATCGCGGCCGCCGACACCATCGCGGCCCGCCCCATCGAGGCCGCCGCACGCGAGGTGAGTCCGCGCTTCTTCTTGGGAGGGGAGAGTGTGTACGACGCGTGGCCGCGGACAGTCGCTGATCGGGCTTCCCTAGGTGCAGGAACAGACGCAAACAGAACAGTTGACGCGCAGCGGTTCTCGAGCACAGGACAGTGGGTTTATATCTCGACCAACACGACCCCAAACGCATCCGACACCCCACTTCTCTCTGGCATGGACTGTAGTGGGACCATCATCGCGCGGCCGGTGTGGGACCATGTCACGGGCATGGCACAATTCCCTCTTTCGTCCACTCATCCTCGCTACTCCACCACCATGCCCGTGACGCCTCCATACGATCGTTAGCCCCTTTTGTCTACCGTATATACTGCTCACCTGTCCTTACGTTACGTTAGCGAGCAACTTGAACGCAGCTCTTCGTTCCGCCCTTCTCGAGCTCGCCCGTCACAGTTTGCTCGCTCACCGCTTCTACGCTTCCTGATTATCTCGTCACATCGTCACTCATCGCACTATCACGATGTCGAACAATCCCTTCACTGACGTGTCCGCCCCTCCTGCATCAGTACTTCCCCAGATTGCTTATCGTCTTATCGCTCTTATTTTGATAAGTTAAGACGCGTAAGACGCACAAGACCGATAAGTGCTTTAAGGGTTAGGTTAGGAAGTCGATCGAAGACGAGCCGCAGGCGAGTCG
>FTLJ01000972.1:0-14018 GCA_900155495.1 Porogramme epimiltina
CTATTAGTCAGGAGAACCCAATGGGAATGTCAGTATGTTTGGGCACTTAATTATGACATAAGCGCTGATGAAGATGCCTTATAAGGTGCAGCAACTAATGAGTAATGTTTTAACTGTATTTCTGTCAGTTCTGCTTCAAATGTCATGTTCTTAGGTGCATTTGGAAGGGTGCAGCAGTGGCTATATTAGAAGGTTATGCCACAGTGGTTGTGCTCATTGAATTAGGGCTGATTCCCTGTTCAGAAGTGGATCTCCCCTGTTGGCAGGGCTTATTAGAGAGCTGTTAAGGAGACTACAGTGGGGTTGTAATGAAGTTCTAACGAGTCTGGGGCGCTTATGTAAGTAATAAGCGCCCACAACAAGGCCTTTTCGAAATCAAAGTTGTAGAGCTACTTAATAGTGTCTTAGAATTGCTTGTTATACTTGAATAGCTTGCTTACTTAAGAAGTTATAAGCAATATAAAATGGGCCTCCAATCTAAGTTTTTGGTGTTTTAAAAGAAAGTGAACAGTGCAACCCTCTAGTGTCAGCGTCTACAACAATGTCCACTGCTAAACCTCCCCTTCTGCACTTGGTTTCATGTCAAGAGCTATAATGGTTGAGCAGACATGAATTTCTCTTACTATTGTACTATGGTGATTAAAATAGTGTTTCAGTCATATCTCCACCAATTTATGACAGAATCACCTGGTTATTTTGCATTACAAAGTGTATTGTAAGCTCTACTTAGTGTCATCCATCATATGTAGCTTCACTCTGTTAATGAAGCACTGCATTACACTTTTTGCCCACTTTTGTAATATTTTAAATAGACCAATTCAGAATATAAATTTGATGTATAGTACAGCTGATGTGATGATGGGTATGTACAATTAATAATAAAACATCCTTATATTGACATTTATATTGTAATTGAAAACATATTTCTTATTAATTGTTCTTGCCAAACATGGCCTACTCCTCTTAAGTAGAAGTAGATATGACACAGGTTATCGACCCATTCAATGTCCTTTGCCCCCCGTTACATAATTAAGTCCACACAGAAAATAAGCAGGGATCAAAGCTCACACTAGTCCACCAGCGTACTTCAGCAGACTCTGGATATGAGGAGGTCATTCTTTGGGTGCAAGGATATTTACTTGAAGCAAACCTACCCCCTGTGTGTTGTACAAAGTGAGTATTTACATCATTATTAGTTTGCTTCACACGTGTTTATGCCATCCAAGTATACCCCATGTTCTTAGCCATGTAATCAACATGAAGCAGTCTGTCGTCTTGACGGGGCTAGGAGAGCCCTAGTTTGAGACTGCTATCAGAGGGATGCTTTCCATCTATCAGGTATTCCAGGGTCTAGTAGCTACACTCCAAGGGTGACTTTGTGAATGGGCACCAACCCAGAACAGTGCAGCCCTCAAACTCAAGTTTCACAATCACCGTCTTACCCAGATGAAGGACATTGGAGATGACATTACAATTAATGAGGCATGAAGTTAATTGTTCTTTATGGACTGAGCTCCCTGCCAGATGTGTGACATGCTTCATCCATCTACCACAGGAAAAATTTCAATCTCAGCTTACCTTTCACTAGCATAGCCACATGAAACACTACAAAATTTGCTTACCTTTAGAACCCCATGCTTTGGTTAGAGTCCCCACTCAGGGTTAGACAAGCACTGGGTTGACCTCATGCATTGCCACTTCCCTGCTGGGCGCTACACCCTCTATACTGCCTATTAGGTCCTCCACACCTTGTTTAGGTGTCTGCTCACTGCCCACCAGTGTCTATCTAGCATAGGTGGCTATACAATGCCCTATATGGGTTCTATATGACCACATCAGTGCTCATTAGCTTCCACAGTGGATGCTAGTGCCCATAGGTGGCTATGGGCTGCCTCACATGGGCTGCTCACCATGTTTTGACCCTTGCTCACCATCTATGGGCGTCTAATGCAGTTATAAGTAGCAAAACTTGTAATAGCAAGTAACTAGTGTGTATTAGGGCTCGTTTGGCATACATGTACTTGGTTTTAGTTCCGATCTAAGGACAATTAAATCATGTGATAATGTATGGTGTGAAATTCTTGCACGAGTGCTTATCTTGTTGTAATATTCGACGATTGTCCGCAGGTCCTCAGATTGTACACCCACCATGGTCTGCACCCGCTCCGCTGCTCCTCTCAACTCTGGAGTCCCAGAAGAATCTGCTATTCACCTCAGGCACGCCAGAAAGCTGTCACAGCACTCACAATTCTGGCTGCAACCTGTGCTGTTCTAACAGTGACGGAAGAAGAATGGCGTCGCTTCGAGCCTGAACCTTATCACACCTCCTCCCTTACAGGAAAAGCCTCACTCCAGGAGCTCCCCAATGGCCACCGCAATCGGATGAAGGACAGCTTGGGTGTCCGCCCCTATGTTTTCCGAGGCCTTGAACAGGAGCTTATCTCTAAGAGGGGCCTCCAGCCCTGACGCTGAATTGATACCTCTGAGATGGTAGCAATTTTTCTCTACCAGGCTGTGACAAATAACACAGTACAACAAACTGCTGAGCGGTTCCAATAGAGCAATGAAACAATCTCAATGTGTGTTTTTATCTTGTTTTGCTGATATAACGCTAAATGCAAGTGTGTTCTCCTAGATGCTTCCACTGCGTCCTTTGGGCTCTCATCTCCACCAGGTTCCATTCAGCATACATGCGACTACCCATGGCAGACTCAGATGTCCCCCAGCAGATTCACATGGATCTGAAGCTTTATCCTTTCTTCAAGGACTGCCTTGAAGCTATCGGCTGCAGCCACCTCCTTGTTCACCCGTCAGCATGGATCAAGGGACGGTTCCGGGATTGGGATGAAAATCTCACACAAAACATTCTGGCAATATGCGACTTCAGCATGTTCTTTGTGTTTGTCCTATTGGGGTTTAAGGGCAGCGCCACTGACGGCACTGTCTATCGACATGCGATCTCTCACGGTGATCTCGTTATCCCAGAAGGAAAGTACTGGATTGCTGATGCTGGCTTCCCAGCACTTGATGAGCTCCTTGTACCCTATCATATGGTCCGATACCACCTCCGAGAGTGGCAAATTGGAAACTGCAGGTAAGTGTTGCTACTAGCTTACATCGTCTATGATTACGCTGACACTAGCACAGGCCACAGACCAAGGAGGAGCTCTTCAACCTCTGTCATGCACAACTTTGCAATGTCATCGAGCGTATTTTTAGTGCTTTCAAACGGGAGTTCAAGATGGCGTCTGAGGCATCTGACTACAAAATTGAGACGCAATGTCAAACCCCACTTGCTCTTACCCTTCTCCACAACTTCTATCGCACCCACAATCCGACATGCAACCCTGAACAGCTCCGTATGTCACTGCATGATGAATTTGTGCACACCTTCGAGCCTCATGGCGACTTAGAGCCTCCATCATACTTAGACTTATTAGGTGATGAAGATGAACGATCGAGAATGCGCCGGGAGGAGATTGCCAAAGTGATGTGGAGGCAGTACCAGGATGAGTTGGCACAGCGAAGGGCGACTAGGCAGTAATTATTCTGACATACAAGCTTGTATCTACCTCTGGGCTAGAAGTATGTCCATCTCCTGCTCGAGCCACATCATACATGCAGTGGTATCATCCCAGAAGCTGAGAAACTCCTTGCGGGCATCAGCATTGCAGAAGACATGAACCACGCGTGCATGAGAGTATGGTGAGAGTCCCTCGTCGGCTAGAAGGTCATAGCAGCACTGGCGCTGTGGGGAGGCTGTTGACTCTGATCTGGATGCAGGTGGGACGAGTGAACTTGCTACAACCTTGGCCACACTGGTCAGATCGTGCACGTCAGTGCGAAGCTGTGACGATGAAGACTTTTTGTGCTTGGAGGGGGGTGGCATAGCCAGTGGGGTGTTACAAACCTGCAAGGGGTTACAAGGGGACACCCCATTTATTTTCGATTCCTTCACCATTTCCATTTATTTTTTCAGTTTTCCAAGAAGAACCACCCAAATCCGGCCTAGTCGGGCTTCTCGGGCTTCTCGGACTTCTCAGAACTGCACAGTCGATTGCACAGTCGATGCACAGTCAATGTGCAGCAATGCACAGTCGATGCGCAGCCATGCACAGTTGCACAGTCAATGCACAGTTTTCCATTCAGTTCTTAGGTGGTACTCAGACCGGACATGTAGAGCTCTTGAACCTTATTCTCGTACATGTATATAAGGAGCGACTCAACAGTAGAGCTCTCCAGTCTTCGGTCTCTTCGTACAACAACTCCAAGGGATTTAGTCCCTTGTATTAGTCCCCCTTCACTCGACTTGTGTGCTCAACGGCGCCAACGTCTATACGAAACCTCTGCAGTAAGCGCTCAGCACAGCATACAACCTCAACACTATAACCTGATAACAGTACCTTCAGGCTCTATAGTAGCGAGTTGTAACAGTGGGGTAGCAGCAGCAGCCAGACGCTTCTGGGAAGCTGAGGCAGGCATCTTGGGCTCCACAGGAAGCTATAACAATGCATTAGATCATGAGGAATAAAGTACAGAACAGAATTACGCACCTGAGAGTCATCATTGTCACCGGCCTGACGAGGACTCCCCACCAGAGACTCAGGGGTTGCTTGAGGAGAGTCGGGAGAGTCGGGAGTACCCTCGCGTGACCCTGGTACTGACAGAATGGCCGGGTCATCCTCAGCAGACATCCCAGGATGGGCGGCAGCATCCTGCCCGTTCTGGGATGAGCTGCTAAGCTTCCCAGTGGCTGAGTTTCCACCCATCAGCTCCCCTACAATCCCATAGTCAGGGAAGGGGTTGAGACAAAAATAGTTGAGGAGGGCGTGGTTCTTGGCCTTCTTCCCAGACTGCACAATAGGTAGGGGTGGTTGGGAGGGGGCAGGGGGATAGCAGACTCCTCAAAGAAGCACATACCTGCTTATCAACCAATAGATCCTCCTAACACTCTGCCGAAGCCGTAACAAGCTGCCATTGCTCATCCCATCCAAACCCAGACACTCCTCGAAGGTAATTGACAGTCTTCCAGGCTGCCTTGAACTAATAAATAATATGTCAGCCCCTCATAAGCCCAGAAGGCACTGTAAGGAGAGAGCATTTACTCACCCGGTTCCAGCGCGACTTCACCTGATCGGAATCAACATTGAACTGCTTCTTTCAAAGCGCTGACACGATGTCATTGTATACGGCGGGCTGGAAGTTGTTATCACCGGTGGTCCTGGCTGCGACAGCCTTCTTGAGGCCATCAAGAAGGATTTCTTCAGCCTCGCGTGTCCAGGTGCAGCGAGCCTTCTGGGGCTTGTTGGATGACGGCATGGGAGGCCCCAAGTAGCGACAGGGTGGCTAGATGAGATGCAGAACAACAGTAACGACAGAGGGGAGTAGTGGGGCTTAAGCAGAGCGGCAGAGTATAGAGGGACATGCCGGGCATTCAACGGGCGTCTAAATTAATTCGCAGGCGCAGGCCAGCTTTCTGAACAGCGAACAAGCACGAACTTGTGTGATCTTCACGCAGTTACAGTATCTCTGAGGCTGGCCTCAATGACTATATAATGACGCTTGTGAGCTCCCTCCTGCCCCTGCTGTACAACCATGATCACAACCGCCAGCCTGAACATGATTCCTCGGGCCCGCTGTACCCAGACATGATGCAGACAGATGGCAAACCCACACCTGAGCTCACAGTTGACCTGCATGAGCTCTAGATGCTGATGGATATGCACACAGATGTGTGGTGCATGCGCAACGTGCAGAAGCATAGGAGCAAGGAGATCGGCATGCTGTGCAACCTCAAGAGGCACATGCCAATGCTGCCCATCACAGGCCTACCACCCATCTGGGGTAAGAGCTGAATGTGCTCCATTGTGCTTCATCGGCACCTCATCACGCACATGATCTTCTGTCAGCATGAGCACGCCAGGCTACTCAAGGGCAAGACCGCTGCCACTGTGCGCAATGCAGTGGCGGCTGGGTGGTGCTCGAGCCTGTCAGAGAGCCGGTGTCCACATAGGACCTTAGTGTAATAGCTACCCCTGTGTGTGATGGACAGGAGGATAAGGACGGGCCCAATTGCATGGCTGCAAAAATATAGTACTGAGGGTGAGGAGAGTTGGGATATGTAATCCAGTTGGTGGTGAAGAAAAAACACTGGCAGAGCACTGGATGGGTGTAAAATTGAGATGAGCAGTGAAGGGAGGCGACAGCGAGGAAAGCAGGGATAGTATAAGGAAGCGGTAGAAGCGGCAAAGGTGAAGACAATAGCGGGCAGTGATGCCAAGGGTGCTCAACTCATGGACTTTGACCCTAGGCTGGGGTTGGTGTTGTAGTATCGGATATCTGGACTCATAGTGTACAATTCTCGTGTCATCAGTCAATTAGTCACTCTCTGGTAGTTACTGTTCTCCCGTCTTGTGTCCCACATGTATCCCCGTTCCTTACCGCCTACTATGTACTTTCCTTATCGCTCCGTATCCCTTATATACCCAGTAGCGTAGCTATACAAATTGAGTCGCTTCCTGCTCTCGCCCACTTACAGTTGGGGCAGTGTTGATGGCAGTAAGAAGGTTTCTTACACCAGCTTATATAATCATTTACAAAAAGTAAGCGGATTGCGAAATTTATTCCCACGGGGTTTGTTCATTGTCACCAGCACCCCTACCAGAGCTCTGTCATTAAGAATGATTTCTTTGTTACCTTATCAATCATAACTGAGCAGGCAATCTATACCCTTATAAGTATGGGTGCCCCTATCACCTGTACCTGTGGGTGTCTATCTATAGGTGTAGCACCAGGTATGGGTATGGGTACCTGTACCTGTGTACAGCCTTAACATGACCAGACATGCTATACTTGCATATGCCACTATATCCAAGAAAGAAAAAATCATTGTGTACTCATTTTTACATATAGTGATGTAGTGTATTTTTACAATCTGTGCATAAAAATTACTTACATCATGATATGTACCTTATAGAGCTGTATACATGGTTTTTAAATGTAAATGAGCAAATCACCTTATAACAGAGAGCAAATCCATCAGAAATTTACACATCACACTTGAAGGGGACCTGGGGACCTGTAGTGACTAACAAGCCTATTTCATGGCACTATCTTACTTGAGGTGGCTTTATAATGGCTGCATAGTGCAATATAGACACCCAAGCCTTGATATATATATTTGGGTTTTACTTCCACAGAGAATAAACATATTCACACTTCAACAGTCATACATATGTTCATTTATATCATATGAACATACTTTTAGAGCATTTTGGAGGCTTCTTGGGCCTTTTTATAGCCCCTAAATGTGATGTAGGAATTTCTGACAGATTTATTATCTATCATGAGCTAGTTTGCTTATTTGCATCCAAAAACGACATATACAGCTCTATAAGATACATATCATGATGTAGATAATTTTTATGCATAGACTGTAAGAAACACCAGGTCACTGCATGTAAAAATGTGCGCACAATGATTTTTTCTTTCTTGGAGGCAGCAGCACATACAAGTATGGCATGTCTGGTCACATGCCTACATATACGAAAATAGTAATAAAGCATAATGCACCATCTAGCATTTGCAATGTCAAGTTTTCTCTATTTAATTGTATTAGCTAAGCATACACTGTACACCATCTAGGTGTGCTACATGACTTGCCTTTTGCTAACATGTAGACCTCTCATGCCAGGGGTGATGCCAGCCCGGGTGTTACCAGGATGTGACAGATGTGACTATCGCTTAAAGGTGGGATTACTGCTATTTTTGTAAAGGATGTCATGTGACCGAACGCGACCCGCGCACGCACCCTTGCGCCTCCAGCAAAGAAAAATCCGTTGTGCACGTATAGTCGTGCGCGCGGACCCGGTTTTTCTCGAGATCTGTGTGAATAAACTATGTGTACCATTCCATACATTTTATACAATGGACAATGGAAGTTATACAGTCAGAGGAGCAAAACACCTTATGATACACTACCACTCTGTCAAGAATTTTTTGCATGTCCTTCGAAGGAGTCTATGAGGTTTATAGATACTCCATGTCATAAACAATCATAATATGAGACATATAAACCCCCTCCATGAATTTATTCGGCTGATGCAGTGCACTGTGGACACTACAGCTACATTGCTTATCTTCAAGCTTTACCTCAGTAGAGAGTAGGTATGTTGATCCCCCAATGGGGTGCCTTTATGGTTCATTCTATTTTAACACTTTGTGAATGAATTCTGGTGTACTCTTTCTTCTCAAGAGTTCCCTTGTATGGAACACAGAAATTCCTGATGGATTGAGGCTCTATCACACAGTGTTTTGCTCCTCTCACTGTAAAACTTCCACTGCTCAGGATATAAAATGTATGGGGTGATACACATAATCTATTCGCACAGATCGCGAGAAAAACCGGGTCCGCGCGCACGACTATACGTGCACAACGGATTTTTCTTTGCTGGAGGCGCAAGGGTGCGTGCGCGGGTCGCGTTCGGTCACGTGACATCTTTTACAAAAATAGCAGTAAGCGCCGGAATGGCCGCCAGCGCAAGGACACGGGCGTCTGTGCTGTCCTCGCCTGACCGAGTGCGAGTTGCGCGTGCGTTTGCTTTCCTCTCGCTCTACCCTCCTCCCCCCGCTCTCAGCAGCCCAAGCCCTCGTCTTTCCTCCCGCTTCCCAGCTCGGCCTTACTCGAATAACACGATGGGTGGTGCAGGTCAGTGGTATTCTGCTCCGTTTCGACTCGACCTGACCTCGCGTGCTCGGTGTTCTTCCGTCTTTGCTGCCACCTCTACCTCTGCTTGACGCTACTCCCCCACGTATCGTTTTCTCGGGACCCAGGATGGCTCTTCCTTTTCTCGGTCCTCATGGCCGCCGGGCTGCTATTTACGATGGTCTTCTTCGTACGTCTTCCAACCCGTTCCGTCACCACCCTGATCCAAATGTCCATGCTCCCTCTCCTGCAACATAACAGATCATCATGTTCTCCGATCTCGAGTGCGACTACATCAACCCCATAGATCTCTGCAATAAGCTCAACCAGGTGCGTTCATTCTGGGTCCTCCAGCCCGACCGTGACACCGACGCGTTTGAACCAGTTCGTGCTCCCCGAGAACATCGCGCACGCCTTCCTCGCCCTTCTTTTCCTTCTCTCGGGGCAATGGGTAGCATTCCTCCTCAATGCGCCATTACTCGCCTTTAACATCAACAAGTACGTGTCCCCTTCTTCATCCTCGTGTTCTGCGCGCTCTCGCTGACGTATACGTGGACAGGATTCGAGGCGGGAACCACATGTACGACGCCACGGAGATCTTCCGGACGCTACCGAATCACAAGAAAGAGAGCTTCATCAAGCTCGGGTTTTACCTCCTCAGCTTCTTCTACTACCTCTACCGGTGCGTCGGTCTTCCTTGTCTCGCATGCCTCGCCCGCGCCTCCGTCGCGTGTTCAACGGCCCACTATTTGGCGTTCATTTCGATCACATCGCTAACCCTTTTGTGCAGAATGATCCTAGCCCTCATCCAGGAGAGCGAATAAGTTAGGGCGATCAAAGGTCGCTGTCCCTCTTCGCTTTCCTTCGCTCGAACCCCGGCCTCGCTCGCCTCGCTTCTTATCTCTTGTATGTGCTACCCGTCGACACCCTTCACCGCTGTATACCTCCAAATCTCTAAAGTAACGCCTTCACGACCGACGATGCATCATGTATGAAACGACCGAGATAAGTACGAGCACAAACCCCAGACGGGCCTAGCGCAGACAGGGCGTAACGAGGGGGTGGAGCGGCAACGGAGACGGGAGCAAGGGCGCTGTAGAGAGGGATCGCGTTCGTGGCGGGGGCAGGGAGGACAGAGCTGAACTAATCTATCGGACACCCGTGCGTATGTGTAGTTTCAACGATGATTCACCCATTTCCTGCGCGTCCCCCTCCTACCCGTCCCGAAGTGAGCAAGCATGCTACCATGGCGAACATCCGTGCCCCCTCCCCAGACCCCGGTGTAGAGGGCATGATCATAACTGTCTTTTGCCGCGTATTGCTGCTTCGTCGCCCTTTCTACGTTGGCAGTTCGACGTTGTATGATGGACATTTCAAAACTTTACGGGCGGTCCCTGGCTGGATTGCAAAGTTGTTTGAGGCTTGCGAATGCGAACGGTGGTGCTAATGTGATAGGCCCTGGCAAACGTTTGTCACATAACATGTCATGATTGACCCGCTGAGAGAGCTGCGAGGTGGAACAATGTAGACCGGTCAGCCACCGGCAGCTGCGTTATGAACCGAGCTCTAGGAGGTAACCCCACTTGCTATGATCCACCACGACAACACACTCCATCGTTCTCAATCCCAAAAAATCTCCCCTATGTTCTTCTGCTGTCTACACAAACGGATGTCCATCTTCGGGGGATGCTACAATCGCTGGGATTCTCCTTGAACCCACCCGCACGTTGGGACGGTCCCCAGACACCGTTTCTGATGGGCCGTCACCGATCCCCAACTTGTCCCTACCTCTTCATCCCTGTTCACGGATATGATGCCGATTCTTTTGTCGCCAACGAAGCGCGCAATTTGCATCCTCAGGCAGATACGTCTAGGCTACGGTGACTGCCGTGGTATGTATAGTGGGAGAGGGCGGCCTGCTTGAAGTCCGTCGCGGCTACCGACTTGCAAGTAGTGGTCGTGCAGACCGGACCACTGGCTTACCCGTGTCAAGGCTTAAGGTGCGTCGTAGAGCCGCTAGGAGTACCAATTGGTCTGCTGATATGTATATCTGTCGCCACCGCGGTCCGATTCCGGCCCCAGCGCGGCTTTTTCATCACTACACAGTGAGAATTGTGTCCAGCTCACTGCCCGGCATCAGCTTCTGTCGCCCACAAACCTGTCATGGCACCTGCACTCCCTAGCACGATCCGAGACTCTCTCTCAACTCTGTGGTCATCGCGAGATCAATACCGGACACCTCTGAGCCCTTGAGTGTTTGGTCAGCCCGCCATCCTCTTTCACCCGAAACTTTTGGTGCGTTCAGTCGGTTTTGTGTTCTCGTGTTCGTTACGAAGCTCACGGCCACATTGGCCACATAGATAACACCGATGCGGCTCTTGAATACCAGAACCGCCAAGCTTGAAGAGTTCAACGACCACACAGAGCTTCCGTCCTATGCCATCCTTTCTCACGTATGGCGTCACTCGGGCGAGCAGTCCTTTGAAGACGTCATGAGGCTCCAACACGAAGAAGATCCTCGCGCCCACATCTCCGACAAGATACGCAAGTGTTGCATCTTCGCGGAGAAGGAGGGCTTCGAGTGGTTGTGGATCGATACCTGTTGCATCGACAAGTCCAGCTCAGCCGAGCTGTCGGAAGCGATCAACTCGATGTACGCCTGGTACGCCGCTGCCGACATCTGCTACGTGTACATGCACGACGTCGAGGACGTCCACCCCTCCCGCGACGAGTCGTTCTCCCGCAGTGTCTGGTTCACACGTGGATGGACACTCCAAGAGCTCATCGCCCCCCACCACGTGGTCTTTCTCTCTCAAGAATGGCACACGTTGGGCACTAAACAAACACTCGCGCACCTGATTGAGGATGTCAGCGGGGTCGACTACAACGTCCTCCTCCGCTCGATCGATCTCTCCCAGATCAGCATCGCCCGCCGCATGTCCTGGGCTGCGAAACGGAGCACGACGCGCGAAGAGGATCGCGCCTACTCCCTCATGGGCATCTTCAACGTATACATGCCCACTATATACGGAGAGGGCTCCAGGGCTTTCGAGCGCCTACAGCTCGAGATCCTGAAGCGTTCTCCTGATCAAAGCATCCTCGCGTGGGGGCCGCTCTCAATGCCTTGGGAGCACGTCACATACTCTACCCCAGTCACCGTCGACCGAGCCCGTGAAATTGTGCAGCAGCCACGTTCACTACTCGCGTCTTCTCCATCAGAATTTGCCAACTCGGCCGACATATCACCCATGCTCAACAGCACGTTCAACGAGATTATAGGAAACGAAGATATGCTACCGCCAGAGTACACGCCTACCAGCCACGGCATGCGCGCAAATCTTCCTACCCTGCCTGCCATTGGAAGGAACCCTGCAGTCATTTGTGCAGTTCTTGCATGCCAAGACGCACACGACAATCTCATTATTTTGTTACTCAGCCAACCTCGTGCCAATAACTACTATCTCTATCACGTCGGCGCAGACATGACTACAGAACTTCCCGGTGCTCCGAGGGTCACCGACTACCACCGGCTCGGCAGGTTACCTCGCCGCTCCATCGATCCGACTATGCAGGCAAACATTCGTCCCCTCAACATGTATATCGACTTTGATCGCTCTTCCCCCAGACCGAGCGGAATGTGTCGGTCCATTTCAAACTCAAGCGCGCACGACCATAACCTGGGCATCATCTCCTACGCATTCTTCTTCCCCACCTGGGTCTTCAAGTCAGGTCGTATGAGAGCCGTTCCCGACGAGATGGCACCCGAAACCCCCGACTCTGACGGCCTGATCCTCGAGGTCTCCCCCAACTCGCGTCCTCGTCGAACAGTCATCTTTGCGCGCATCCCAGGCAACGCTCCCAACGGCGATACGGGATCTTCCTCTCCGGAAGGTTTCCGCCTTAACATCTCGCTCGACTGCGGGTGCAGTAGCGACCCGCTCCAACACCCGGTTTCGTTCACTGTCGACATGATCAGTCCCGCACCAGACACGACGCGCGACTCGCATCAGCCACGCGCCAACGGTCGTCGCGCCCGCTCACTGAGCAACATGCTCGAGAGCAACACGTTCGTGCAGATGATGCTGCAGACTCCACCGTCACCAAGCCGCCCCCAGTCAGATGTGCTACCCGGTGTACTGTCCGAAAAGACCTCACCCACATTTTCCTCGCACTCCTCCCTCCAGTCTCCCTCTACCTCGGGACTTGAAGAGGCCGGGGCTTGGCAATGCGCAAACAAGCGCACGCACCTGCCCACGATCTCGAACCCCTACCTCCTGCTCAAGTTCTTCAGCGGGCTGGGGCGCGTCGAGATCACGCTGAAGCGGTGGGAGGGCTGCCACAGAAGCAAGGCGACGTACGTGTACGTCGTCGACGTCAAGATGGCACCCATCATGCCCGTCGCGGACCCTGAGAGGAAGACGTCCTTGCCGAGCTACACTCAGGGCGTCATCCCTGAAAGCGGGCTCATTCTGTACCACCCTCTTCAGGCACCTACCAGTGACGGTGCGGATAGCACGCGCTCACCCGCAGGCCATGTACAGAATGTTCCTGCGAGGACGGTCAACGATAGGGCTGCTGTGGACCTGCGCTCCCAGCACCTTCAGAACCACACGCACAAGTATGGAGACGATTCTGTCGTTCGCAGACCTCTGGATCTACACCAGCTGAGATTGATCATTGGCGGGCCCCCCCCTCCGCGCAGTGCTCTTGGCCTGTCAGACCCTGGCGCTGATAGAATCGCACCCGAGCAAGAACCCATCTCCGGTTCGTTCATTCACTATGTTGCATTAACGATGTTCTCAACTGCGAATATCTCCAGCGGTGTCCAACATCAGCATCGAGATCAACGAAGAGCGGGACAGCGACGACGCAAGTCTGACGAACGACGAGCCAAGCCCACCCGGCCCCCGTCTGGCCCCTTTGCCGTTCGACGTCTCCCCGACACGCACATCCCACTCCCACTCACGCAGAGCGTCCATGTCGAGCGCCGCACCATCCTCGCCCCCCTCGTCATACTACTCCGTCTCCCCCGCCGGCTCACCGCGACCCCACCACCAGCGGCATTTCAGCGAGAGCGCCCAGCACCCTCGCTCATCCTCCCCCTACCTCCACCCCGACTTCGCGCTCCACAGCCGCAGAAGCTCCTTATCTATCATAGGCCACCCATCACACTCCCCCTCCCCGACCTACCCACCCCACCCCTACCCTCCCCCCATCTTCCCATCCTACGCCCCCAGCTCGCCCCTCCAAGAACCACACCCACTCCCCCTCCTCCTAGCCACCACCCCACCCCTCCCTCCATACCTCCCCCACC
>FTLJ01000974.1:0-15068 GCA_900155495.1 Porogramme epimiltina
CGACATGTTGAATCACGTACGCGTGGCGTCACAAACGCGTCCTCCGTTACGGCACGTGGGCGTGATGTTACATTTTTTTCCGGCGTGACATTTCCGGGGACAAGACCTGTGCTCCTTCGTAGCCCAGGAACTTGTCGCTCACGCTCTGCCTTGCACTCTCTCATAGTGCGCTTGACTCCCCTCTCTTCTTCTGGTGATTCTGGCCCCCGCTCTTGCGTTCTTGTGGTGCTGCTATGAGCTTCACTTGATACTTGCTACATCACGAGCCTAGCACTACTTGGCTGACTTGTTGCGGCGTCTGGAATCTGGGACAGCAATAACTATGGCGAAATCCTCAAACCCTACTACTCCGGCTCTAGGGCAGATTTGGTGTACTAACATGTGCTACTCTTACAGGATGTGCGAGCACAGGACACGGAACATGGCGTTGAAACCCAGGAGTACATGGATAGTACAAGTACGAGGACAATGGGAGTCTACCGTCCGGAGAAGGGCTTCTAGGACCTGATAATGTGCGTCGTCG
This sequence comes from Porogramme epimiltina, assembly GCA_900155495.1. Taxonomy (NCBI): domain Eukaryota; kingdom Fungi; phylum Basidiomycota; class Agaricomycetes; order Polyporales; family Polyporaceae; genus Porogramme; species Porogramme epimiltina. The sequence continues at coordinate 524 of FTLJ01000974.1, forward strand.
TTATTTCGCACACTCCACAGTAGCTCAATCCACATTTTTACAGTCTGCTCACATTGCCGGCGTCGGATCGACGATCGTAAGCCATCGCTCCGTCTCTATCTCCTCTCATGCACTCAACCCTCCCCCCCCCAACTTTCTTCCACTTTCCTGTGCACAGCGGCGTCGGCCTCGAGTCGGCGTGCCTGTTCGCACAGGACGGCGCGGACGTGCTCCTCGTTGACGTCAACCTGCCCGTGGCGGAGGAGGCGCTCGCGCTGATCTAGGAGTGCCTCCCCAACATCAAGGCCACGGCACTCAAGGCGGGCGTGGGCAAGGAGGCTGATGTCAAGGCCGCGGTCGACAGGGCTTTCGAGCTCTTTGACCGCCTTAACATCATCGTACGTGTCTATCTTTTCTTGCTGCTGCTCCCCCGTCTACTCTATCACCGACCAGTTCCGCGCGCGCGCCCTCCTCGCACCCAGGAAGCGCGCGCACGCTCAAGTACATGGCACGCTAAATCCCCTTACGCGACGTGCAGTTCGACGCAGGTACGTTCTTCTCCTCTCGCTCGCGCGCCCTGTCTCCTCGATCACCCGTGCGCGTGGGCAGCTTCGCGTGCGGCTGCCCCTCCCCTGTCGCGCATGAGGCGCGGACCACGGTGTGATCCCTCCCCCCTCTTTGTCTAGTGCTACCTGGATCTGACGCGCGTGCCTCCTACGCAGGGATCATGCACCCCGAGGACGACAATGCATAAAACACGGAGGAGCGAGGGGGCTTAGGGGCTGCTGTAGAGCGGGCGCGGCGGGTGGGCGTGGCGGGCGGGCGCGGCGGAAGGGGCAGGGACTGGAGCGCCTGAGTGTAAGGGCCATTCCATCTGCACCCTACATATGTAGTTCTGCGTCTCGTAGCACCTTTCTGCGATGTAGAGTTCCCTGTATATACCAATAATATATATTTTCCACTTCCTACAGCGTGCCAGCACCAATGGAATGTGCCAGTGTCGAGAACAAAATGGAGGGCGGCTGCCGCGCGCAGGCGCCTAGGAAGCGCCGACATAAGAAGTCCGGATAGGGAAAATAAAGCAGGGTTTTACCGGACTTTTCGCGTAACTTTAAGTCAGGATTTTCCTGACTTTCCGCGTGACGGAAGTAGGGATTCTCCTGACTTCAAGTCGGGATTATCCCTACTTAATCCCGACTTTGTAAGTAGGGATTATCCCTACTTTCTGGGCCCACAGTGGTGCTTCAGATTACTAATAGCATAGTCACCTTTATCACCTCTAGCGATGGCGTCAGCTGGAATTAGAAAGGTGAATGGGGCGGCCTGAAGACTCTCAGTAGTTACCCTACCTGGGCGAGAGGTGATGATTAGTAGCCTGCTACTCCTATCGAAAGGTTCAACTTCTTGACGCTCCGGACCCGGGACAAGTTCGGTCGGCACTCGCTGCGACGTGTCCCAGGCCTCACAGTCACTCGGGAGTCAGGATGGGTTTGACGTGAGTGATACGCAGCCCGCGGCTCCATTTTGTACTGAACTTTACGCATACAGCCATTGCAACAATTCAACTCCATCAATGCTCCTGATGGCTCTACGCGCCATTCGCAACATTCACGCCATTCAGCGCGACGACGACCAGCTTCCTGGTGAAGGACAAGGTAGGCTAACATACTCTCGATGCTATCTTATAAAGCACTGAGGACACGTGTAAAGCAACTATTTTCGATAGTTCAGGGATATGATGACCTCGTAGGCTACTTCCTTCCCCTGAACTCATGCATTTCTAACCTTTTATCTCCGTCAGTGGTAGAGCTCCCACGTGCAGGAGTTGAGGCAGAACTGAGCTGCTTGCGCTTAAATGTTTGATGGTGTCCGAATTGAACAAGTATTTCCCCTTCGACGCGTACAAACACCAGCGCTCGGGCGAGTACATACAGGGCGTATACCGTGAGCGTGTGTCGGTCTCTTAAGTTTGCTTCGGGCGTTAGGTGGTATGTGAACCGCATCCACAACCGTATGTTCACGTACCCCATGTGCACTTACCACTGTGCTCATGCTCATGCTGGCTCCCGAGTATGGTATGTGACATATACATTGTTCCATTAGAAGCCCGAATGTACGTCTAACGGTTTTAACAATACACACATATGCATAGTTACGTCCCATTTTGCGTCGCCCATCCTCGAGTACTCCATGGTCCACGAGCCCTAGCCCCCAAGGCCGGGCCCGAGCCCGCGCTTTCGGGCCGAGCAGGGCCCTACATATCACTAGTCCGAACCGAGACGGAGCAGAAACATAAGTTGAGGTTGTACTGGCCGTTGCGCTTGAGCTCATCGAGGATACTGTCTGAGACGTGCTCGCTGTCCGGTTCTCCAATAGCAGACCGTCAATCAGGTTCCAGAGACTGTGCCTGCCAGACGCAAGCCCTTCTTGAGAGAAGAGCAGCTCCGAGACGGGCGCGGACTTCTACACAATACTGCACGTGAAGCCGGGAGTTGACTTTCATAACACGAAGGGAACTCACCATCACCAATACTCTTGGTACAAGGGAGGAAGCGTCTCCCCTGGAGGTCCGCTGGCAAGCCGAACTCCGCCATCCGTTGCAATAGTAGATCCCCCGTTGGACGGCAGGTCAGATATAATGTCGTACAGGTCAGAGCGTGCGCTTCTCCGTGAGGTATCCGGAGATACCCATGGGTCTCTCGTTGGCGCTTTGGAATTGAGTAGTTCGGAGTCCGGAACAATGCCGCCCATTCTGGGGGTGTAGGGTGCCTCAATAAGACAGTCTTGTGCCCCAGAAAGATGTTCTATTTCATTCTCCTGTTCATATGTCTTCTGCGGGAGTTTAGAGGAAAGGAAATCAGGGTCTGAACCTGATGAAAGGATACATCAAGAGTGAAACTGAGATCAATCACTTACCGCGCATAGGACGTCTCCTGCTCCAAGGTAAGTCGGGAGCGATGTTCATCCTCATGCGAATGAGAATCCAGCTAAGAATGGCAATGAGGACAACGCTAAGTGCTACACCTCCGCTAGCTATTCCCACAAGCGTCTCGTGATTCAAGTGCAGATGCTCGTCCGAGTCAGGGACGGTCCCTGTAGGCAACTCCGTGATGGTTACTGTGGTAGATGGCCCTTCTTTGGTGACAGTGTGATTGGATCCCATAGTGATACTAATACTGGTCAAAACCACAGTACCTTAATGCATTGGACAAAGGGAGCACGAAATCAACAACGGTGCCGAGATGTGACAGCCACGTAAAACACCTTACTTCCCCAGCTAGCTCTAGACGCATTCGATTGGCTCGCAGTAGGAGCAGGGCCTCTGTTTTGCGTAGTAGAAATCACACTAGTGGAAACCGGAGAAATTGAGCCCAAGGAAGAGGAACTTGAAGTTATAACAGTGAAAGAGCCGGGGGTATGCGACGATGAACGGCTGACTGATGGGGCGAAGATCGACGTTGTGGATATTGTGTGGTTGAGACAATCAGTGCTAGCTGGGCACAGATAAGTATTAATGATAGACTTAGTGCTCTTTACCCCACGTACTACTCATCTCTACTACAAAGGGCGTAGAGTTCACAAGGTGGGGAAAGCTATCGCCCAAGGATGAGTAGATGGATGATCCTGTTAACGACATCAACTCATCACTGATCAGAAGAACATTATCAGTTGTCTACGCACCCGAGGGAACGTTAGCCGTCCAACGAAAAAAGGTATCCTCGATATGAGTAGCTTCCTCGACAACACGCTCATCCAGCCCATCCTCTTGAAGAATCAACCTGAGTATCGGTGAGCGTCGTGAATCAGTAGATATCTATAGCCTAATAAGAGTAAAGTCGACCTCTGAGGGCCCAATCAGCTCCACGCATGTGAAATCATCTCACTAGGCCTAGATTCAAAACCCCAAACTCACCAAATGGAACGGATCTAGGGTCCCCGAAGAGTGTCGTAACTCTGTTAGCATTTGAGCACTAAGGGCCCCAAGAGAGCTTACCCCAGGCGCCACTCCAGGTAAAAACAGTGGGGAAACATTGCAAAACACGTTCCCTATGAATGGGTTTCTGGGTGAGAAGTTAGATATGGAAATGAAAAGGACCCACAAGTCATTGTGCTGCAAGTCTTCGTCAGATAGAGCACCGTAGCTGATGGTTGTGGTAGATATTACTTGATGAGGGCCAAGCTGGTCCGTCATGAAGAGAAGAATGGGTCCGAGGGAAGGCTTACAGAGGGGATTTGTGAGTGTAACTTGAACTCGATCCTGGGAATAAATTACCAGTATGATAGATGTCGTCAAAAAGCGACCTACATGTGCAGTTCAAGCTCCCCGCTATGAATGTATTGGTCATGAACTCCCATTCTCGGGGAGTGTCTGACTGTAATATGCTACAAAAAACTGCCAAATCATGGCCATGATGACTAATGTTTCCCATGTTGCAGATCTCAGTGAGAGATAGAGAGCGAATTCTGGCATACACAGTCGCGCTGTCCCCTGATATTCTGATACAGACTTCACTTCAATACGTCATGCTAACCCCAACTCCGAATGTGATACCCCCCCTCACCAATGCTCTTGGTACCTCGGAGGAAGCATCTCCCCAGGAGGTCCACCAGCCAGCCTAACTCCGCCATCCGTAGCAGTACTAGGTTCCCAACTGGGTGGCAGATCCAACATGACGTAGAGCGCAGAAAATGTGCTTCTCCGTGGGGTGCGGGCCGGCTTGTTTATTATAGCGCCTGTCGTTGACTCCTCGGGACTTTGTGGCACGGTGTCGGATGGGATGTCGTCCGGGATAAAGAAATGAGACACATGTGCAGAGCTATCTTGTACCCTAGAAAGATCTTCAATATCCTTCTCTGATCCACATGTCCTCCGTTCAACTGGCTGGAAGGGAGCGGTATTGGGAGCCGGGTCTAGTGGAAAAATACATTAGCTCTCGGTGAGTTGCTGATGAGTTGAGCTCTAGACCACACACCGCACAGGTCAAACCTCTTCATCCTTGAAGGCGACACGGGGGCAATGTTCCTCCTCCCACGAATAAGCCACCAGCCCAAAATGGCGAGTAGGACGACACCAAGTGCTGCAACTCCGCTTGCTATTCCCACAACCGTCTCATGGTTCAACTGGTTAGACCTGTTCGAGCTAGAACGTGCTGGACTAGGCATCTCTGTTGTGGTGACTGTGGTGGATTCTCCTTCTACAGTGGTAGCCGGCGCCTGCCATGCTAGGCCAGTTCTACTATTACTCATTGAACTCATAGTACCGCCTTATTTGGTAATTAGTAGTGCCAAAATTTAGCGATTGCATGACAAGCCTTACTTTCCCAGCCAGTGCTGGATGAATGTTGTGGACTGGGAGTAGGAGACTCCCCGTTTTGCATAGTAGTGGAAGGCATGATACCTAATGGCCTAGAGGCTAAGGAACTAGTACTCGAGCTCACAGGAGCGAGATAGCTGGAGCTAGATAAAGACATAATGCTAGATGACAGTGAGAGGATAGACGTTGTGGACGGGCTCGACGTCGTATTGCTGAGACAATCTGTGATAGCTAAGTACCAAAAATTATCATTAACAATTAGAGTCTTCTTTCACGGTCGCACTTACAACTGTTTCCCATGGAGAAGGAATTAGATGATACACTTCCGCCTTCGTCAGTCAAGATTGCGACCATGGCAGCTCCTGTTAATGAGATTACATCATTGTATATAAGCGTTCACTAGGCACTGTGAAGTAGGTTCTCCACGTACCTAAGGGAGCATTAGCTTGCCAAGAAAAAGTAGTGTCCGATATGCCAGTCGCTGTTTGTAAAACGCCATTTTTGTCTCCTTGGCGGACAATACTGCATCGGAAAACGGTACGAATTAATAGACATCCCCCACTTCACGAGATTGAGACGAACCTCTGAAGGGGTAGTCAGCTTAATGCACGCTACATCAGCCTATTAGGCAAGTTTCTCAAGCTTACCAATGAATACGGAGCTACAATGCACGAAGATCGTCCCAATTGTATCAACACTAGATCACTAATATTCTCAGAGAAGCTCACGAGTGCCCCCACTCCATACGAAGTGTTTAGGAACGCATTGCAGGACAGTACCCCTGTAAAATGTTTATAGTAAGCTGGAATTAAACGCGATAGAAAAACAACCAACACGTTGAACTTCAAGTCATCATTTCGAGCACTATGTGCGATGCCTGCAGAAGATGATACTTGAGGACGAATGTTATCCGTCATGGCGAGACGACACGGTGAAGCACTGATTCGAGAAGGAGGGAGATCTTTGGGGGGGGGGTGAGCCTGTCCTGTGAAGTCTGAAGATGCCCCAGGTTTTAAGACGAGTGTATCGATCGGGATCAGCTAATGTGGGGATGAACCCTGTGTATCAAGAGGGTAGGTAGAACACCGCAATAACTCCTGCATCAGCCGGGTTCCCGTTGCTAAAGGGATATCCTATCATTAGAGGCCATGAGAAGTCGCCAGACCATAAGGGCCTATAGTTTTCTAAACACATCAGATCACGACAAGGATATATGAGGAGATGTAGCATACGTTGGGGCGTCGTCCTGAGATTATTGGTTTGAGTGAACAGACGTGCACCAGATCAGAGACAGAAGCAATCCCACTTAAGGACAGCTACTGAGTCTTTCATATATAAGTGATATTGCTTCGGCCGCATATTATGACACAAACAAGACCAGAGTCCAAGATGGCGGTGCATAGCGCAGCTACTACTCATACGGCGGCGGAAGCGTCGAGCCCGACGACGAATCCTCGAGCGGTGCGCATCGTGCAGAGCCAGTGCGCCGCCCGCCACGAGTGTTCGCAGCCGCCACCGGTCTTTCAATGCCGGCTGCCTGCTCCTCCGCCACCGCACGAATAGCGGGACATCCGGTGGCATGCGAGCCATCGAACGCGCGATCACTGCTTCCTGTTCCCCACATAGATGGCGTGGTGGAAGGTGCGGGGCGGAAGGACGCCACCGCGCGGCGCTCGGACGTAAACTCCGATAGCCTGGCGGAGGGACCAATGTACAGCACGTTGTCTGGAGATCTGGCGAGAGTCACCGGTCCGGAATTCCCCTTCTGTGCTGGCGAGGAGGGCTCGGATTCTGCATGGGGCCCAACCGTCAGAACCGGGGCGGACGCTGCATGGGCGGAATGCGCGTACCCAGAGCGACAAAAGGGCGCAGAGGCGGCGACCGTCTCCGTCCACGAAATACGAGCCGTAGGAAGAGGAGCACGATTGTTCCACCAACAACGGAGGCCCCTATGATTATAGCGAGCTTCAACGGTGTAGACAGGGAATGGGCTGGCGCTGTCCCCATGGAGTTGGCTGTCGATTCTGGGGGTGACGCCTGTGAACTAGCGCCGCTTCCTAAAACGGAGCTTCTGGAAGTCGTCGATGGAGGTTGGGTAGGCAGCAAGCCGGATACTGAAGGAGGACGGGAAGGTAGAGACGTCGTGATGGTAGTTGATTCGGGACTACCTGGATACAAACGGGGCGTTACGACGTCATATACTGTGTCGAAGGAAAGGGGTTGCAACGCATACCGGACGAAATGGAGGCAGTGTTGATGCCTTTGGCTGAAGAGGTTGTATTTGAAGTTGTAATTGAAGGCAAGGAAGACGTGGAGGTAGAAGATGCGGCCGTCGGAGTGGAAACCCCGGGCGAATTAGGAATCGAAAAGGGAGCAGAAACGAAAGTGGGAGTTGCACTGGCCGTTGCCCTTGAGCTCGTCGAGGACACTTTCTGGGACGTGCTTGCTGGCCGGTTCTCCAGCAACAACCCGTCGATCGCGAGTTGGCTCCCAGAGTTGACCATAGAGAGGCTGTGCTTGCCCGGCGCGAGCCCGCTCTGCGAGAAGAGCAGCTGCGATACGGGCGCGGACTTCTGTGGGATGCCGGAGGTGAAGCTAGGCGTTGTCTTCGAGAACGCGAAGGTCTCGCCGCCGTCTACTGTGAATGTCGCGTTGGTGCCCTCGTCGCCTGCCCACCAGCCGTATACTTTCACCGAGGTTCCTTTACGTGGTGTGAGTTGCAAGATGCCGAAGGGGTTGGACGAAAAACGCGCACCTTCGAAGACCACCTTGGCGTCGTTCACGTTCGTGGTGAAGGTCATTGTTTCGTTGAATCCATGTGTGACAGACTGGTGCCTGGCCCATGACTTGATCGCAAGGACCGCGTCGTCCACGCACTGAACCGAGCTTGATTCGCACAGCGCGGCGTTCATGGTTTCGGTAAGGGTGGGGAGAGTTGAAGTATATCGCCTCGAGTAGAAGCTGCGCCTCAGACATATATAGGTCTGAGTACGGGAAGTTGGCGAAAAATATCTAGGAATCGGCCTATCTTGCAGCTGAGATGCCACCTCGCCAGTAGCCGGAATGCAAGCGCGGGTGGGACGTGGGAGGCCATCTTGGTAGTCGTGCAGAGAGAAGAGTAAGAGCGCAATTTCGCGGAGTAGAATGCAAGGTCCTTACTACACAGATCACAAGAACGTGCGCCTCAAATCCAACTCCAACGATGCAAGAATAGTCCGATGTTGACCAGATGTCTGGATGGGTGATGCGGGGCACACGCAATGACTAGAGCTCGGGCGTGGATCTCCGAATGACCTTCTGTTGTATCATAGTGCGAGATGCGGGCGATGGCACATACACAACATAGCGCGAGGTACCTCGGAGTATTGATGGTAACATCGTCAACACAGCGCCCTAGATGACGCCTGGCAGACCAATTCGCGGCGCCCTCGGAAGGAACCGAACCCGACGAAAACCCACACAAACCAGTACGATAGATGTCGCCAAAAACAGAACCGCCGTCACAATTCCACACATCGCGACAACACCTCCTCAGCATAGTCCGCCATCAGCCTGTGTCCCTCCTTAGACGGGTGCCTGCGCGCGCCAGCCTCGTCAGCCCATCCCCACATCGCTCAGACAGCACAGCGCGGCTCACCCGGGGATATAGTAAAAGTAATGGTCCGGGTCCCCGCACATCCCGTCCGTCGCGCAGAACGTCGACGAGCAGTCCACGATGCACGCGTCCGTGCTCGCGTACCCAAACGCCGCGAAGCCCGGCGAGGCGCCGAGCACGCCGTCCCAGATGCGCGCGAACTCTGCGAACGCGACGCGCAGGCGCGGGCCAGCCGCCCCGCCGCCTCCCGCGTGAGCGCCGCGGCGGAGCGCGCCGAGCCCCGCGAAGACGGTCTGCACGAACGCGTCGCCCGCGGGCGTGTGCGCGCCGCGCCCGTACACGTCCGCGACGAGGAACGCGCGCGCGTGCGTCGGCGCGCGGGCGAGGACGCGGATTTGCGCGAGGATGACCTCGGCGGCCGCGTGGAGGTTCGCGGCGCCGTCCGCTGTGGGCGCGCGCCCCGGGTGATCGGTGACCGGTGAGGGCGCGGATTACGCGCGGAGGGGGGCTGTGGACGCACTTTTGGACGCCTCGTAGTCGCTGCGTGCGCGTCAGCGGCGCGTGGTTGTGTGCGCATACGCTAGCAACTCACTTGATGCCGAAGAAGATGGTGTAGAGGGTGGTCTCTGGGTCGAGCGTGTTCGACTGGTTCAGGAAGGTAGCCACTAGGGTGAGATCTGGCCTCAGTCCGCGCGACCGACGCATCGCGCAAGTTGCTCACTCTGGTCCAGGAAGTCCGCCGGAGTGGGGTTGCTCGGCCACAGGCTGAGGTCGGTGACGGCGCCAGATTGCTGCAAGGGTGCGCGATGATCAGGGCCACCGCCGGCGACGCATATATACTTAGCGGCCCGTGCGCGCGCGCACCGCATAGTCCATCAGCGTCGCGCCGATGTCGTCCGCGACGTCCTCGATCCATATCCTCCCATCCGTCGCCCTCCCGCCCGCCTCTGCGTTCGGGGGAGTTATCACCGGCGGGGGCAGCGGGCCGCCGTCCTCCCTCCCGCCGTCGGTGTACGAGTCCTGCGAGGCGGGGAGAGATCAGGGGGCGGTGCGGCGGGCTGCGTTCTATCCCTCCGTACTTACGCCGAACGCGACGATGGTCTTGATGCTCTTGAGATCGACGCCGGCGTTCGCGTCAGAGGTGTTGCCAGAGAAGGGGCCGCAGATGGGCGACACCGCGAGATGAATGCCGTCGTTGCCGTCTTGTCGGGGAACGCGAAGAGCCTCCGCTGAGAGCAAGGAAAAGAGCGCAAGGTGAGCAACGATGGACTTCATGGTCGCTGAGGGCGCGTCAGGCTGGGCAGCTCACCAGGCAGCGCATCTCTGCCCCTGAGACAACTATATCCCAGAAGCTATGACACGGAAGGTCGAAAATAGACCGGAGAACGCTGTATTTTGAGGATGTACAGCATGGACGGTGGAGCAGGGACGACGTCGGACACCTGATTGAGAACGAGAAGACACCGAGCACGACAATTACAAGGTCAGGCGGGTCGGTCCTGCGGGCGAGCAGCGTCATGAATGGGCTGCTTTAGGCGTGCGCTATGATGGGCGCGTTGGAAGCCATCGAGGAAGAGCATATTCACGAAGGAGGTGTACGGCAGGCTGAAGGTTCGAGGGAGGGGAAAGCTCGGGGGCGGGTGCTCAGCGCTCAGTGCCCAGCGCTCATCGTCTCGCACAACGAGCAGCGGCCGTTGCTCGGTGTCGCGGAGCGCCAGGCCGGCCCTTAACCGGCACGCGGTCACGCGACGCCCTCGTGACCGGGAGCCCGGCACGAGACCGTGTCGCCTCGCATTTTCGCCCGTCTCCTCCACCATGCGAGTGAAGGCCCCTGTGGATCCCGCGGAGAACACCAACGCTAGCGTGCGGACGCGTACAGACGAGGGCTTCTAGCCCTGGAAATCACAATACCGTCGTGAGTTCTCTGGAGACCCGTCCCTCCGCCCAGGCCTTTGTCGGAAAGCTCACGGCCACCCGGTGATCTTCGCCGTTCCACAGCGCGACCTCGAATCCATCCATCGCGCGAGCTGCCCTCCTCTAATCGCGCGACATCTTCTGGATGTTCCACGATGAGAAGTCGCCCGAAGCTATAAGCTTTCTGACGGTCGCACGTTAGGCACATGTGCTCCGACCGCGCCCGCACACCGGCGGCGCGGCCGCTGCTTGCCACGTACAACGACGACACAGAGGGCCGCGGAGCGTCGCCGCTCCTCCCGAGGCGTCTCGTAACGCACTTCGAGGCCACTCAATGCAGAAGCCCCCGATTGATGGCAGCGCGGTGGGCCATCCGTGCTCCCCGCACGGCAAAGACGAGCCTAACCGTCCATCGTGTCCAGTGCTACGCCTCGCTTGGGCAGATATTGCATCGATTGCCCTGGCGAAGGCCCCCCATGCCCCCTAGATGCTCCCGGTAACGTAAGGGCACCCTTGCGTTTCGGCGCCAGGCGCGGGTGCCAAGCTCTCATCGATCCCGGAAAGACCAGGCGTGCCGGACACCCCCCGCTAAGAATACACGGCGCGGTAGTGCGTTTCGTCATCTTAGGGCACGATCGATACCGCCCTGCGCCTTCCTAGGAGCCCTCTGTTGAATTGGGCCCGTACGGGGCAAGTTGGAGCTTCGCGCCTCTATCTCTCAGGGGCCACCCGAAGTCAATCAGCTGCTCCCCACAGCAATACGTCCGCACGGCCACCCGCCCACAGGCAGATCCCCATCCGCACCAACCGCCGTCGCGCGCGCACCACCCCAAACTCGACCTCCGCCACGTGGTCTCCCCGACACCCTTCGAGCCTTCCATACCACGGAAGCGTCCCCGCCGCCCAGGCCCGCGCGACCCTGGGACGTCCGACACACCACACCGCGCCCCCGCCGCCCGAGCACCACGGACGCACGGACCCCGCGCGCGTCCCCGCCCTGCCCGGCCTCGGCGCGCGGGGGAACGCAGGGGTGCCTGTCCCTGTGCAGTGTGTGTGCCCCGCCCCGCGCCCCGCACCCCGCCCCGGGGCACCATGCTGGCTCTTTACCTCACAGCGGCCAGGCCCGCCACCTCGGCCCTGGCGTTCAGTAGCGCGACCCCCGCCCCCGCGTTCTCGACGGCGCGCACCACGCGCTCCTCCAGGCCCCGGCCCGCTTACATTCTCTCCTCTTCCTCCACTTGCCCCGCGCGTTCCGTCCAGGCCCCGCACATAGCGGCGCGGCGCGTCACCGACAGGACGGCGCCGCGTCCGCGACCCCGCGACGAAGCTCAGGCCCCGCGCGCGCGCGGCGGCGGCGGCCGGGAGCGTGCGCGTGCGCGCGCGAAGGGGCGATTCGCGCACACCGGCTTGGTCAGGCGCCGCCTGGTGCGGGAAGCGCTGCGGAGCGGCGGGGCGGCGAGGCGTGCCTGCCCGCACGCGTTCGCGGAGCTGGGACTCTGGCCTGCGGAGGCGGGGCGAGATACGCAGTGGGTCCAGAGGGGGGGGGGGCGATGAGGCTCCGCGAGCGGGCGGGGTTGGGCTGAGCTCGCTGCGGCAGCTCAGCGGCGCGCCGTCGTTTATCGCGGCGGCCCAGACGGTCCAGATGGGGGAGGGGAAGCCACAGGTGTCAGTGGAGATTGGGGCGGGGGCAATAGCGGTGGCGCGCGAGCTGGCTTCGCAGGGCGTGTACGTTACGCCCCCGCCGCGCCCGTGTCTGTCGCCTTGCGCGATGCGAGGGAGGACGGACCCTGGGGACGACGCGCAAGGAAGCTCGCGCGAACGGCCACAGTACCGCCGATCACCGTCGAACCGTCGACCCGCTGCGGCGCGCACGCACGCACTTACTTACGCACGCATATGGAGGGGGAGGGCTTCGCGTTCGCCGCCACGCCCGCCACGCCCAATCCGCCCCGCGCCGTCCATCCTCCCGAACACCCACCCGCCCACGCACGCGCGCAGCAGCAGCAGCAGCGCACCCGCGCCGCCGCAGACGGGCGCGAACGAGGTGCGAACCCTACGCACACGCCAGCGCGCGCCGCGGGAGCAGTGCGCGCCGGTTCGGGCAGGCGTGACTTCCGAAGCGCGAGTTAGGCTCTGCGGGCTCCACCGCGCCCGCCGGGCCCTCCCGCACGCCCTCACGCCCTCACACCCTCACGCCCTCCCGCAGCGCAGCGCACGCTGAAGCAGCCCAATGCGTGCGCGCGCGCTGTGGCCCCGCGATTGGCGGGTGCGCGGGCGATCGATTCGGGGGCGGCTTCGGACGCCGTCGCGACGGGCACGTAATGCCCCCGCGCCCCCTCTGCGGGCGGGGGCCCCCGCCGCCTGGCGCACGCCGTGCCGTACGGCCCAGGGCGTGTCGTGAGGCGTGAAGCTTACCTGCACGTCTGCGGTGACGCTAGCTCGCGCTTCGGGCACGGCCGGGGGTGCCGTACGGCGCCGCTCCACCTCGACGACAACGACGACGATCGAGGATCGGTACACCGTGACGGTGCGTGGCCTTCCGATCCCGCAGGGAGAAGCCTGCCTCCCTGGCCCTCGCGTCCCGTCCCGGTGCGCACGACGACGTCAGCGAGCTCTAAAAGCCCATCCCGGCTTCGCGCGCAGAGAGGAGAAGGGGGGATCGCGAAGAGACGCGGCGTGCGCGCGCGAACGCCCCCACTCCACGGCCCGCGCGCGGGGATGCCCGCCGCGCCGCGCCGTACGCCCGGGGCGTGCGCACTGCCCGATCTGGCGCGCGCCCGCTGACGGCGAAAAAGCTTGCGATTGCCTTCCGTGCCACCTGCGCTGGGAAGGCGCGACGACGCCGTAAGTAAGAAAGCAAAAGCCTGACAGCACGTCTCGCGGTCTGACGTCACCGAGGCACCGCGCACCGGGCGAGGTACCAGGTCCCTGGGGCGCGAGCGCACCTGCCTCGATCGTGCAAGATGTGCGAGATGTGCTGGCTTGCGGGTGCGCACGGGCGGGCCCGCCCCCGGGGCAGCGTTGGCCCGTGCACATTCGCGGCAGCGCAGAGGCTATCTATTAGAGGCATCGCCATTCCTATGTACGCACAGAGCGCGAGCCTAGCACGGCGTGACATACGCGCATCTGCGCCCGCCGCAGGCGCACTACGGGCGCGGGCGTGGTTCTAGCTGGCGCGTCCGTAAGCCCCGTCGGGACGTCCCAGGCCACCGCCGCAGCCGGCGGGCTGGGCTGGGACGCGTGTGTGCCGTACCGTGAGCGGCACAGACGCCGAGGGACGCGAGTGGGCACGCGGCGTCCCGGTCGCGCGTGTCGCCAAAGAAGGGGCGCGGTGTCGTGTGGGGGCGCGAAGCGCGGAAGGCAGGGTCCCGGAAGACGGGGGTGGGGGGGGGGGTGTGGAGGCGCGACGTCGACGTCGACGCGCGACGGCCGCAGGAGCAGCAGCAGTGGCAGCGGCACCCCCGGGCGAATGGGGGAAGGGCGCCGCCGCACTTCGGCTTCGAAGACGCGGGGGCGGTGGCGCACGGACGACGTCAGAGGACGCGGGGGGCGCGATCGCGCGAAACCCTAACTCTCCCAGATCTGAATGCAGTCGACGGCAGCAGGCGCCCTGCCGCGCTGGGAGCGTGGGCCGTGGGGGCGGCCGTACGTACGCCGTACGGCGCCGCGGCGTCGGAAAATTTAGAGAGTGGGAGGTGGGGTTGGGGCTGCGGGCGGTGGGGCCGGCCGAGGGTGCGGGAGGG